>VVAS01115381.1:0-11037 GCA_015103295.1 Ptychochromis oligacanthus
ACATGTCATTTCTCAACTGATTTTTCTATCTGGAAAAAAATTTGGGTGGCCCTTTTAGTGGCATTATGGTCAGTCAATGTTTCTCCTGTACCATCTTACATTTTGCATCACCATATTATTCCACCCTGATAGCCTTCATGTCACCGTTTTGGTGAAGCAGCACTAACCTGCCACCAAAAAGTCTGGCTCAGGTGCAGGTCAGAGAAAATCCTAATTAATACAACACATAATAATAAAAAAATATAAGTAACTAAGTGTGGTCAGTTTATGCAGGAACGTCACATCAATACTTGCTAAGGTATCTTGCTGAAGAGACACCCAAGCACACTATCATATGCAGACACTGACATATGATTACAGTCTCCCCCTGTCTCAGGATTTAATAAATGTGGTAGAGACAAATAAAATCAGATGTACAGAGTAACACTGCATTGCTACTCACCTCTCTTCATCCATTTTCTTCTTCATCATGTCTCTCCTCCAGGCTGGCATTGATGCCAGGCGTGCTGCCTCCTCCTCAGCCTGTAAGGGGACAGAGGGGTCCAGGGAGAGACAGAGATAGGGGCCCAGAGCAGTCAGCAATGAATTTGTACTGCAAAAGTATCCTCCGTTGTGAAGACACTTCAGTCAATTTTAAGAGAAATCTCGAGTGCAATGGAAGTTGTAACTGAAACCAAAATTGCACTACATGTATTTGGTGAATGTGAGGAATTAAAAGCTAAGCAAGGTTCTTCAGTCAGTTAAGTAACTAACTCTGCTAAGTTCTTGCGTGTAAGCCTCCTCTTCTTTTAAAAGTATGTTAACCTCAGTCTTACTTGTTGCACACCATCATGAACAGATGGTTAGGAAAATGCTCAGTGGCTTGTAAGGTCATAGGTTCAGTCGTCATCAATCCTGTTAATCTAGGAGACACGCTCCTGTGTTTTTATAGGGAACGCTGTAAAAAAAATCCTTATAAAAAATGGAAAACGTACTGGTAATTTTCTGACAGTATATATTATCCATTTCCATACATGGCATATGGTAAAATTAAATGTGAGGTTAAAAAATACGGAAAGAAATCTATGAAAAATTAGAAAGGAAAATTCCTTCATTTTAAAATCGTACCTTGATTTTCTTACTGTGAAACATTCAACCACTGCATGTTGTCAGTGAGGGTCAAGGTGATGTTTTTCAGAAATTGTTATGAGAATATATATGTAATATGTATCTATAATCACATAAACCACAGTAAAACACAATCTACAAAATATGTAATTAATAATATGTTATGTTAAAATATTTTCTAAAATACTTTGTTATAATACTTGTGGGTATAGTGATAGATGTGTTTAGATATTTGAAAAAAAAAAAGTTCAGTCTATCACAATTAATCAAAGGTGATACTGAAGTGCGTCATGTCTGTAGCACCACATATATATCGTCACTAAAGCAGGCAAGAGAAACTGTAATGAAATTTAAGTCCAGACTATTTGTCTGCACAGATTCTCAAATGTCAATTTTATATAAATGGACTTTAGGGAAGGCTAAACAATGGAAACAGTGTATTGCTGAAACTAATGTATGAACTTACAAAAGCAAACAGAGCTCACAGCATTTAATCATGTTTGTTTAAAATGACACAAGGCCTTTTAAAAGAACAGGATGATGCTCTCTGTGTGCACACATGGTAACTGGATCCTTTTTTTTTCTCTTTCAGGCTGTAACTGGAGGTGGAGCAGGAGGAGAGAAAGAGAGCAGCCATCTTGGATTTCTCATCTTTGCCTAACAAGACACATTACCCTTCTGCATTCATTTTACTGAAGGATTTCACTTGCCCCAGCCAACATGAATCCGGGTAAGATTATCTATGCAATGAATGTTTGATGATTCCCCTGGGAATTCTAGCTCAAGCAAAAAACAAACAAACAACGAAAAAGAGCTAATAGATTTGCTCAAATTGTAATATAATATAATGGGTATAGTATTAAGAATGGCTATTCATTGTTTAATTCAAAAATGGTTTACATAGGCCACAGGCATGGCACCTGTGATGCACTGACAGTTTATGCTCCATATTTTTTATACATATATTATGAAAATTAAGCACTAACTTAACATGCTGTCAAACCAGTGGATACTAAGAGCCACAAGCCGCATGTTTTAATAAAGAGCTGCCATACTGCTCATGTGACATCTTGAAACTCTCACCTTGGTAATGTTATTGTTGTCCGCTGCTCATTTGACTCACATTACATAACACACATTAATACCTATCAAAGCCTCTATCCACTTGGTTGGAGCTGCACTGGTTTTAAAAGGAAATTCAATAAATTCAAGTATCAGTATGTAAAAGGCAACAATTAAACTAACTAGCTATAAAATTAGCTGCTAAACTTAAAAGTTCTCATGATCAACCAGTATCACACCTGATGATTCTAAAGGTTTTTGGTTTAGAGGTTATAATAGCTGTGTCAGTGGACATCCATGGGAGTCAGAGTACAAACACTACATTGCATTAGCCTGGCAACCATCAATAACGGATAAAATAAAAAATTATTTGTACTAAAGCTTCTCAAAATTCATAATAATGACGTGCTCGTATAACTGTGTCAAACACCTGGTTCATCTCAGTAAGAAGTTCATATTCATATGGCCAGACTTTGAACTCAACTAATACGTAAGGCATACTTCCATTTTTAATTGTTATGATATTAGAAGTTCTCATGCTCTTACATACTCCTAGTTGGCATGAATTTGTGTAGCATTATGCTGCTTAACAATGTTGTGACAAAGCTTATTTGCAGTTGTAGGTCACTTGTACTATGAATTTGGAAGTGTGAGCAGTGAGGTTACATCTTTAAGATGAGATTACTGGCCAGACCAGGGTACCTATTTGCTGTCAGTAATAGTTTGCGTTGTCTAATGAGAGAAATAATTTATAAACTCTATAAACTGTATAACTGTATAGTTAAGACAGATTCTGTTGAAACTATAAATACAATATCCATCGAATAAATTTGACCTCTTTTGTTATTTGTGCTATTTTTTTTCACTCTCCTCATTGCCTGGATTTGGTGGACTTGATATTCAGTTGCATATGTGCAAGTGATACTGTAAATACGCACATGTTTCTCTGTGCAGTGTGCAATCATAATAGGCTATGATGTAATCAGCAGATTACATCATAGCCTATTATAGTTTTGCACATCAGGTATTGGATTATCGTTATTAACATCACTCTTTACTGTACTGTGTACATTCTCTAAGTCTGCCAGAAACTTCGTGCATAGAGAAAAATTTCTATACAACGTGGCTTTAAGTTTACCAGCTGATTGCCTTCTCTTGCAAGCTGCGAGTTGATGAAGATTCACTGTAACCTCCTCATGGCTCCTGTAAGCCACAGATAGCATGACAGCAGGGGGTGTTAAGAGGGTTATTCCAAGGTAATCTTGATGCAATAGAACAGACACTATGAGAATAGTGTGGCTCTTTGCATTTGCAAGCATTGCAGTGGAGGATTACACATTCAAGAGCTCTGTGCTTGACAGCTGCTCTTTCACTGGTAAATCAGTGTGGTTATGTAAGTTCTCAAAATGATGGACACAATGCCTTAGAAAATCTATCGTTTTGGCCTTTTTGCCATACAGGCAAATTGCATCAATACATTAACCCCAAACAGTTAACATCTGCTTAAATTCTCTAATCACCAAAAACGTCAGTTTTATTTATTTAGAACAGCAATGTAGAAAACAAATAATAGAGGAACATGAATTCAGTTATGGAAACTTTGAGCAAATGTTTTAAATACACTGAAATTACAGAGTAACAAAACAATGGAATAAACATGGAACAATTATAACATCTTAATGTGATGTTTCATTTAAGTTAAAGCTTTGACCAGTGAACACTTTAATATCCTGACAGAAATAAGCAATTTTCAACTTCTGAAGTGTTTTCATCATATTTCATCAGTTTTGTAATTTGTACTAAAAGGCACACCTTCTATGTAACAAAATAATCAGTTTGGGCTTAAAAACAAGGACCATTTGTGAACCACTTAGTAATCTTAAACTGTAAACCCACTGAAGACTGAGTTTCCCTGTCTTTGGTTTCAAGCAAAAAGGAACCATTGAAACAATAATACCATTTTCCCCTTCACTGGTTATCAAGAATGAAGGTAGAACACAGGCCACATGCTGCTCAGCTTTCGTCACTTGCTGTTTTTGTGTCAGTTCAGTGAAGCCAATCTTTAATTATCATTGTCATTTAACTAAATGGCTAAATAGGGATTGACAAGAGAAGAGGGAATGATAGAGACAGAGAAAGGCACATGCTCGATTGAGAGAGGGAGTGTGCATAGAAAGAGAGGTGAAATGGAAATTTAACTTTTATGGGGTAATTATTGTATGCAATTCTGTGTATTTTTTTGTGTGAAATGTGTGGATCTTCTCTACAGATATAAGTCTGTCAGTTAGAGAGGCAAGTTCTTATGCATGTTGCATAATTCCGTGTCATACAATATTCATCTGTCGTCTGAAAGTGGCATGAGATAGTGAATCTTTGAAACTACCCCAACATAAATGTAATCTGAAATATTCAATATGAACCAACTATGCAGAGTTTTACTAATCATCCCAATTGCAAACCTGATCCAAACAAACAAACAAACATCATTGACTTTTATGGCAAATCTTTTCCTTTAAAAACTTGTTTTCCTAGAAGCAGTGTTTTGTGGCAATCAGTCTTACTTCGTTCAAAAAGCTCTTGGTTCCACACAATTCAAAATTCAAAGGTTTCAAACAAATGTATGCATCTTTTGTCATGAAATGCATACTTTCCTCCACTTAAGCACATGCAAGTGATAACATCAGGGCAGCCATGTGGATGCTCTTTGTGGCAGTTAAGTCCATTATGTGACATGGCCTAAACATTAACAAAGCAGATTAGTTTCTTTTGTCAGCATGTTCCACTGTGCACGTTAGTTTCCTACTACTGATCTTAAGAGTGAACTTTCAGTGCACCCTTAGCCCACATAGTTGTTAGATATCAAAAAGCTCAGCTTCCTTTTCTTTCCAAAAAGCAAAGCTTCGGTCAATATATCTAATGATTTCCTCATTGCTGAACTCTTTGAGCTCATAGATCACTTTAATTGAGTCTTCATTGGGTTCATTTCTAGGGGGAGGTTTATCAACATGAGGTTCGTCTTTGATTTTAACAGTAACACATTGGGCATCTTTCATTGGATGTGGTCCTGTTGTATCCTGATGTGTCTCAACTTTAGGTGTTGGCTCAACATGTTGCACACTTTCACTCATCAAGTTCTGCTTGTGGTCCTGCTCTGAACTTTTCCCATTAGAAAGCACAGGCTCATTTACATTTCCCTGAACATTGTCCTCCACTGAGTCCTTGAGGGTCCTCTGCTCCACACACTGACCGTCATGACCTGCAGCGGGTGATGAACCTTCAGAAACACCTGACTGTGAGACTGGTAGGGACGTTTGCAGTGGTGGTGATGGTGCAGGTGGCGTAGACTGTGCATTTGGAAGTGGGGGTTCAGGATCAGTAGGGGGTGGTGAAGGTGGAGGATGAGAATGTGGGGGAGGGAGTGTTTCTTGCATTGGCGTAATGGACATGTCAGGAGACATAGAATGTAGAGAGGCTGTCAACACACCTCCTCCATCACCTGAGTCTCCAAAATACTTGAGTTTTATGTCCTCGAAACCATCCGCCCAATCTCGCTTCTCTCTCTCAATTTCCTCCATGACCTCCTTGTGAAACTGTCTTATGACCTCCCATTTATGGCTGCCAAGACGGTCAAACATCTCATAGCACAACAAGTGTCGGAATTTTCGCTCACCACGAGACATGTTCATTTCCAACAACTGGAAATATCCAAGCATGAAAAGGTCAAGGGTTAGGCTTTCATAGCTCACAGGTGACCCGTTGATGTGTGGCAGGAAATGCTGTGGCCAATAGATCATCTGAGCACGACTCAGCCGGCGGATCTGGCGTGTGGGCACTTGACTCATGATTGCTCTCCAGTGGCCAATCAGATTCCCTACTACCTGTTTTGATTTCATGAACAGGAGGAGTTTATCATCTTCACTCTGCATCTCTCCTCCAATTTGTGCCCTAAATTGGCTGTAGTCTTCCCAGTCCACTTCTAAATGATTTCCCCTCCTGCCAGTATATCTAATCCGATAAGATTCAGAGATAGTATACTTCCGCCAATGTTCAAGGAACAGGAAGACAATTCTCTCTTTCCTCATTTCAATGCATTCCTGGACATAGCTTAAATCTGTCTGCACCTCCAAGCTTCTTGTTAGTTGATCATTATTTAAAACAGGGTCTGCAGAAAGAACCTGGCTGAACTGTTCAATGTTAGTTGGAGCCATTGCCTCAGACAACGCATATGTCCGAGGAGCATGAGATGCAGTGATAACTGGTTCTTCAACAAGTGGTAAGTCTGATTCCTCCAGTGAAGGTAAATCACCATTGGTGTTGGACTCAAGCATTGTCTCTGGATGATAAGTAGACTCACTTACCACAGGGAGTGACCTCTTGCGTTTGTAAACCCTATTTGCTTGGTTATCTGCAGATTGCGACTGATTCTGAAGTTCATAATTGGCCTTTAGGTTCTTCACTGAAACGCCACACTGCTTTATTTCATTTTCCACATCCTCCCTTGTTGAGAAGGATTGAGAGCGTCCAATAAATCCAGCACTAACTGTTGCTGCTGGCTGAGACTGACCTGTGTTCACATTCCTTGCCTCTTCTTGAGAATATCCAGGACATATAAGATCCAAGATGTCTATCTCTTTGCCTCCAAGGGTGGCAAGAAGAATGGCCATACTCTTGAGCAGGGTAGAAATCTTGCTGCACCAGGCTGGAAGATCTTCAGCTTGGCCATGCACCTGCTTTGGATTCACTGAGAAGTGCCCCTGACTGAGAGCAGCAGAAACCGGTAGAAGTTGGTGAAGCTCTCGCTCTAGTTCATTCAGTTCCTTCTCCACTTCTGATACCTTATGCATAACCTGCAGGTTCTCTATTTGCTTCTCAATTCGGTTCAGGTCTGCCTCGGTCATCAGTTCCCCAAATGGGCCCAAAATGGCATTGTGGGTGTGGGAGTAGTGCCATTCCTGAGGCTGGCAGTGCCCAGTTGACGCAAACTAAATCAGAAGTTAAAGGAGACCAATAGGACAAGAAGAAAAAAGGGAAGGAGGGAGGGATTCCTTCAGGTTGAATTTCCTGGTATGAACACACGCTTCAGTGCAAATCCATGCTAGCACACAGGATTTACATGGATTTAGTGGTGCAATGGCACTGCCTGATTACAAGCACAAAGCTTTCTAATGGAATTTTGAGTCAAAGAACAGAGAATACGTTGTTGAGTTAACTGGAAAATTATATGTTAAAAAAACAATATTGGTATACACAATATTGATTTAAGTGTTACAACATGTCAATATTTGTTTTTAAGGCCCTTTACACTGCAGATGTTGCACATCTATATTTGCTTAATGCCTCTTTAAAGGCTTTCTATCTTTATTTTTATGAGTCAGTGTTTAGTGTTATTTGTTATTTTACAAAGTACCTACATAACACTTCTACTACAGAGATGTTAAAACTGCAAACCATTGGAGTTACTTTTTAATAGATCATGATCTGTTTGAACCCCACCAACCCCCCCCAAAAAAAAGAAGATGTTGTGAAAAAAAGAAGACTGTTGCAATGATAGAGATGTCATTTTTTTAGCCTCAATGCAGACACATTTGTAGTAGTATTATTATACTTTCTGTGTTATTTTTGTCATTAATAATGGTTGCCTTGTAGTGTGAATGGGCCCGGCATCACACCACTGAATCAGCATGTAAGAACTTGGAAAAGCAAAACTCTACCATCAAACACCAGCCCACACTGTGAATCCATTAGTCAAGTGTGTTAAATGCTCTGATGGTCGTTGTAGCCAAGTGTTCAACTCAATGCACTCCAAAAGGTCTGTTATTAACTAAGAGTACTAATATGAAAAAGAAACACGCAAAAGAAAGAATAATAATGAATAATAATAAAAATATTCGAGCACATGGATTTCTACATTTAGAACAAGATATTTCCACTGCCATGTCATGCAATTAAAAAAACTCTTCAGGTGTTATTTACAGGGGAATATATGTCACCTTGAGTGTTACCTTAGGTTAGGCACCACAACCAGTTTGATGTTTTTATGATTACACTGCAACTAAATAAATGAAACACTGCACGTCAGAGTCTTTGGGCTCAATCATTTAGGGGTATAAAATTGCAATTCTTAGATTGCAATAAATTATTAATCAGTCAAATTTAATTAGGCATGTTACATACTGCTAGGGTCCTTCTTAAATTACACAGGATTAGCAAGTGTTCAGATTGTTCCAGTATAAATTACTAATCAATATCTTGTCTAAATACTCATAATATTACCACACAGTGGTGTGACTGTGCTTCAAAAGAGAAAGTGAGAGATTTAATTGATTTAAAACAGTGTATGCTGGCTGTAGTCCTTGTGAAGAATCTGACCACATTGTATGTTTAACACTCAGCTAGCAGTTTGACAGAAAAGGCAAATGTAATCTCATGCAAAACGACACCAAACTAGAAATGCATTCACACAACGTTAGTGTTCAAAATCACAAATTTCCACACTCAAATCCAAGTACCAGCTATCCCCTTTGTTTTGCTCATTATTTAAGTCATAATCACTTGTACAATACATTTTAAATGTATAGGCTCACAAATGGGATAGCTAACAAAACTTAGCCATCGCGCCTACCTTGCGCTTGTGCTCTTCTTCCTCTTGCATCTTGACCTGAAGCTTGCGCACCATCACCTGCCTTTTCCATTCAGGGATGGCTTTCCCCTGTTCGTCATGAGTGGGCACTAGCGCCTCAACATCTGCGAGGCTCGTCTTCCGCCCTGAATCCGCTTTCGCTGTGTCTGCACCACCGTTCCCATTGATCACAGAGTTGGAGGACAGCTGCTCGTAGCTCCCAGAAGTTGACATGGTCCTGGCAGATCCGGAGCCAGTGGGACTGGGACTGGGGCTGGGGCTGGGGCTGGGGCTGGGGCTGGGAGTGGCGGGTGGTGAGGTCACTGATGCACTGGGTGGCGGAGGGGATGTTGGTTTGGCTGGTGGGCTAGATGATCGAGTCTCTGGAGATGTGGTGTTTTCCTGAAAGAAAAAAAAAGACACGGATGGTCAAAAACAGGAGCAGTCACAAAAATGTTAACATATATGGCTAGAAGTAAGTATTGCTATCCTTGCAGCGATGTAAAATCTGTAGTTAACAAAAACATCAATGAGTTTTTATCTTATTTATGAATCAGGCCAGCATGTGTTTGGATTTACATGTCGTTGATTTAAAATGGACAAAGGGACATCAGATCCACAAGTAATGGCAAAAACTGCGGCTGTGTTAACAGAATTGTCCATTTTGTATTAGTCACTGTCTGTAGTGGAAGAAGACAGGTGACCTACATTGTTGCCTGTGGGCCCGCTGTTGGAAAACACAGTGGTGTAGCCTTTACTGTGAGGTGTGGGCTTGAGGCTCTTCCCTGCTTTGATCTCTGCCAGCAGCTCCGAGTTGTCACCGGTGGGGGACATCATGTTGAAAGATTTTGTGCCTGCAGACAAAAGGACGGAGCAGACAAGTGAAACCAGGTAGAAAGATGGAATAGAGGGAGATGGGTACAGACAGAGTGAGAGAGATACACTGATGAGGAGAAGAGGGGTTGTGTGGCATTTCACTGTTAAATATTTTATCCAATCAGCGAGGTAACAATGCTGACCTGGAGCATGTTGGACAATGATGGGAGGTCATAATGGTATACTAAACCTCACTCATTGATAAGCCAGATAAGTTTCTTTTTAGATTTGTTTACTCTGGTTGGCATCTGCCTTTATACCTCTTGGGATTGAATGCTTGCTGGAGACATAAATCTCATTGGGCAACTGTTAAATCAGCCAACAGCTGGAGTGAGCCAGGATTAAATGGGGAGGAGCGATTAAATATTTTTTCATTACACTGAACTCAAAGAATAGAGACACACAGTCTCTTTCAGCGTCACCTGACCAGCTACTGTTAAACTTCCTAAAAAGTAAGTTAAAATGTATACATTCAGCTTCATTGTACCATAATCTGATAACTGTGAACCATACAACAAATTTAGGCAGCCTTCAACTGCAAACTCTATTTCAATGAAAATTAAATTCTGTTTCACTTTTAAAGAAAAAAAATACTGGTAGCGTCAATCAGGCAGTATCAAAGTAGGCCACATTTAAGCAGTCTTTGCTTGCTGATTTACACATCAATTATATGTACACATTTTCCATAATGTCAGCTTTTTTTTCTAACACATGAATAACCATATACTACTTTATGTAAGTGTCACCGTAGCTGTTAATTCTATTTTTTTAGGCAACAAAACATTTAAGACGTAAACGGAAAACGCTCAAGTAATGACAGTGTAGTGTACAACTAACAGTTAAACATATTTTTTTTGCAGCATTTAAATGTAACATATTTTGGACTAATTGCACAAAAAGCCATCAGTTTCCTCACCTGTTGTAGCAGATGTTATTTTCCAGCAAAATAAATAATCTCAGTCCCTCATTGTTAATTCATCCTCTACTTGCTGAATGGAAAAAAAAATAAAAGTCCTCCTGTAAAAGTGCTCCCTGTTGAGAAAACCGCAATGCTCCAGCTGGACACAAAGACCTGCTAGCGTGCCACCCCTCCTCACTCTCCCTGCTCTCCCTGTCTCTGTGTCTCTCTCTCGTGGGGAGGAGAGAACAGCTTTCCATTAAAGACCTATCATCACAGTTGGGGGAAATCTAAAGGAATCACCAGTAACTGGAAGTGACAGCCAGCTATTGGCAAGCCAGCCAGGAATTAACACGCACGCACGCACACACACACACACACACACACACACACACACACACACACACACACACACACACACACACACACACACACACACACACTGAACCCAGTGCGCTAGAAAAAAGTGAGAGGA
>VVAS01115382.1:0-10944 GCA_015103295.1 Ptychochromis oligacanthus
ATTTGAAATATTGGCCATATTTAATATAAGTATCCAGTATTATAACAGTTTATACATGACCAAAGGAGAGGCCTAATAGGTCCTCTTTATTAGATTTGTTTACATTTTCTGAGACCTCTGTGTGGATGTTCAGCGGCAGTTACAAGGTTCCTGGCATAGTTCAAGTAAAGAGAGAGAGGGGAATGAAGGCATATGAACAGACAGGTGAAACTTTTATCTGACTTTATTCATTTCAGTTGTTTATGAGTGACTTGTTGGAACTATACTGCAGGCTGAATTCTCTTATCAGTAAGGTGCAGGGTGACAGCTGTCTCATCAATGGGTCCAATATGGGTCAAACAACAAGCTGACCCTCATCATTCATGCTTCAGCTGTCTGAAAGTAGTGTGAAAAAAGTAATCTTGCTCTTCTCCTATATATGTAATGTTTCTTCATCCCAGTGGCTGCCAGACATGGGCTCCAGAGTTTGGGCAAAGTTGCTGTCAGCCGGCGCATGCCCCCTCCGGCCAACCTCCCCAGCTTGAAGGCAGAGAACAAGGGAAACGACCCCAACGTCAACATTGTCCCCAAAGACGGCAGTGGATGGGCATCTCGAACTGAGGCAGGGGAGGAGAGGTAAATTTAACTTGCTTGCATAAAATATCCTTTATGCACAGTTATACCCTCGAGGGGCTCACTTTGTGTCTCTTTTCTAACTAAAGGTTTATGTTGACCACTACACAGTAGCTGTAATTATCTAAGAGAAAGCGAAAGGAGTCATGTAAATTTAAAATTATTAGTGTTGTTGAAAACTTTACCCTGTTTTTGTGTGCCATAGGCAACAGGAGACACCACCACCCCAGAACAAACCAACAGTGCTCCAGCCACAGGACCTTTCTGTTGGGGGCATCCGCTCCTGGGCAAGTAGCAAGCAGACACAGCTAGACGGTAAATATGTGTACAATTTGCTCCCTGTGCCTTATGCCTGCTCATAAAACTGTTACCTGTTTGTAGCCCCATAGTTGTTCTTGGAAATTATGTAAGAGGTTATAAACAATATCCAGCACATTCCCTACTTGTGTTCACACAAACAAAGTCACAATCCTCAGTCGGTTTACTGTACTCTGCCATTATAGTCTGCATGGAATGCAGACCATTTGATCTCTGTATAATGTAATGTTAGGGTGTAGGACTGCATTACACCAAATGAGGATTAGACCCTTCAATCCTTCTCCAGCCTTGGAGAAGTTATATATCCAACCTTGTGAGTTCTGCACATTTATAATGATGTGCTTGTTATGTACAGGTTCTCCTCGCGTGAGCAGCCATTTTCACCAGGAGTTTCCCAGCTTGCAGGCGGCTGGTGAGTTGGAGAAAGGGGACAGTCAAGAAGATGAGCCTTATGGACCAGGCCCCAGCCTCAGACCTCAAAGTATGGCCACAGTCATGCACATAAGCATCATCCAGTGTTCACTGGTCGCTTTCTGTTTGCCTGACAGATTCCCTGACTGTAAGTCTAGTTAAACAATCAATACCTCTCATCCGTCTGTCCTGTTAGATGTTGGCAGTTGGCGTGAGGGTGGTGGCAGGAATTTGAACACTGCACCCAGTGCCCCGGAGATGGAGAACAGGGCTTTGGAGGAGGGTAGCACAGGCCCTGGTACCTCTACACCACCAGGGGAAGCTGATGAACCTAGCCGAAACGCAGCCACTGATGCTCAGAGGGAAAAGAGGGATGGCAGGGAGAGGTTGCCTCCCTCTGGGCCTCCTCAGCCTAAAGTTAATGGGGGGCAGCAACCTCCTGCTGGGGTGCCAACTCACTTTGACCCTGCTTTCAGGAGCATGATGCCACCTTATGTAAGTCATATCAGGATTGCAAAAATTAGTGGTAGTGCTTTTTCTTTTCTTTACCCTGTTTGTTGATTGATGTCTTTGTGTTTAGATGTTCCACGCCTATCCTCAAATGTCTTTTGGACCAGGGCAGGGGAACTTCAGATACCCTGTACCACAAGATGGAGCAAAGTGAGTTTAAGGGTTAAGCCCCTAGGTACCTGGGTCACAGCAAAATAAGATACATTTTGATTTGTATCTAATCAATGCTCAAGCGCAGTATATTTTGGATTCTTTCCAAACATACACATTCTATGATCACAGAGAAGTACATTGTTCATCTCTGTGTAATTGCACATATTTTTGATGCACAAATTCACGATTCACATATTTAAGTACCTTATGTATTTATTAGGTCTAAAAATGAACTTTTCTTTCCTTTCAGGGGTCCTCGCTCAGCACGACCTCAACAGCCACCCCCACAGTCCTGGCTCCAAGACCCAGACAGACCCTCTATCATCAGTGCAACAGAACTGAAAGAGTTGGACAACTTGGACACTGATGCTGATGAGGGCTGGGCAGGTCAGTAGATTTACATCACCCATGAATAACCAACATCAAAAAGTAATAATAATTAGAGCACTTTCAATTATCAGTCATGTCCTTTCTGCAATTCAGGAGCTCAGATGGAGGTGGACTACACTGAGAAACTAAACTTCAGTGATGATGAGGAGAACCAGGCTGCTAAAGACAAAGGAGAAAATTGGTGAGTATTTTTGATCTTTTCATCATTTCCTGTATCCTGCTCTTACTATTTACGTTCTTCACTTGGACCACACCAGTGTTTCCCTGTATTTGTATTTTATTGATTTAGTCAAAATTTTATATTAATCAGGAGTTAATAATAAAGAAGGCAAAGGTAGGGGAAACGGTGATGTGCATTTAGATGTGTTGGGCAGCAATATAAATCATCGTTGGTAAATAGACCAATACATGAAAAAACAATGTGGTGATAGTTAATTGTTAAAGATGCATTAAAACCCTGTTACACATTTAAGTTACATTCACTTCCAAGAGCAAAGCAGAATGTAATTGATATTTGCTTATTGCCAAGGAACCACAACAATAGAATGGTTCTTTAATTTCAGCATTGTTACCACTTCTTGATGTGCAAAGTGCCAAATGGTTTTTGCAAAGTGAAAGTATTATTATTTTTGTTTTTAAACAGAAGTTTGCAAAGCTTTTTGTGTATACACTGGCAGTGTTTGTGATGAGGTTTGATATGCAGGTTGAGGTGAGGCCATTAATGGAAGCTAGCAATTCAGGTTAGTTAAAAATTGGACAAACATGTTAGGTTTTTCAGTTTTACTTGATTATCTTCTTTTCAGGGAGTGGCTGGGTAAAGTGGATCGTATGAGATCTCGGACATCAGACAGTCAGGAGGGCTGGAAGGAGGGATCTGAGGAACGCGGAGGAAGTAAAACTTCATGGGCTGATAGTGTTGATCCCAGAGCGCCATCACCTGGCAGTATAGGGCAATATAATAAATCAACTGCTGCACAGGACTACCAGGTAAACCATGTATAAATTGCACAAGTCTGCTGTCATGTGTTCAGTATAGTACCAGCATGGTTATCAGTCCATATATGAATTATTTTCTCTGTTTTACAGGGTGGCAGTCGTTCAGTTGGTAGTGGAGCTCAGCGTGGGGCTAAACCACAGGCTACAGTGGTACCTGGTGCTGAAGAGGACTCTGATGCCTGGCGACAGAAGCGGAAGAAGTCTTCTGAAGTTTCTGAAGCTGTAGAGCGAGCAAGACGGAGGAGAGAGGAAGAGGAACGGAGGATGGAAGAACAGCGGCTTGCTGCTTGTGCTGAAAAACTTAAACGTCTAAATGAAAAACACCGCCAGGCTAATGAGGGCAAGGCTTCCTCTGCTCATACCACCAATGATGAGGTAGGAGCTCCCTGTGAGGAAGCCTCCTTACCAGCTCCTGCTCCTGTTTCCAGTCCTGCACCTTCAGTCCCAGTTTCACAATCACAAGCTCCAATCATGCAAACTTCATTATCTGAGATGGGTGATCGAGACAGGGATAGGATGGAGCGTGAACGAGAGAGAGTAGCACCAAATGCTGAGGAGGAGGTTCACTTGCCTCGTCAGCCCAGCCCCCCTGTCCAGAGACCTGTAGCCGTAGTTCCAGATCAGCCCCAAGGTGAGGGAGAGACATCTTTGGCAGAGGTTGGTCCGATAATGGACGAAAACCAAACCGATAGGACCTCAGTGCCTATCAGAGACTATTTTAACATAGAGGACAACAGAGGTAAGCTAACCCTGAGCAATGTGGTTTCTTATGTTTTAAGTTACAAGTAAGTTATCTGACTGCCACTCATTAATCGATGCCACTGTTTTTGTTTTTTTGCAGTGGATGAGCCGCACATGTCTCTGCCCCACAAGGAAACCCCTGGTAGTGACGAAGTCCCTGTTGCACAACCACAGCTGGAAGGAGAGGCAGCAGCCGCTATGCGTCCTTCTCTCATCTCAGGCTATTCCAAACAGTTTCAAAAGTCTTTGCCACCTCGATTTCTCAGACAGCAGGTAAAGGTGCTACCTTACTTGGTAAGGGTGTATATTTTCTGACTAAATCATGTGGTTGTACCATAGGCTAGTTGAGTATCTTCAAAAGCCTGTTAACATTTTCTCTTTAAATGTTAGTTGGGAAAAAAGTAAGGTTAATTAGACCTTAACAACAGTGGAGTAATGTCTAGCAAAGATATAGGTGTACTTAATAGCGTTTGTGAAAAAGATATCATTTTCCTGATACTTTGAAATACTATGAAATATGCAAACACCTGAGGTGTTTGCAAAAGTTTTAGTTGCAACAAATAGTTGAGTGGTATGTGTTGTCACAATAATCTGATATGAAGTGTCAGTGCTTGATGGCTTAAGTTAGCTTTAGTTAGTTTAAATTTTATTTAATATTCTTCAATGGTCTTGCAGGAACAGATGAAGCAGCAACAATGGCAACAACAGCAACAGCAGAGTGGGGGCTCTGTGTCTCCATCGGGTGGTAGCAGTGTTCCAGCTGCCCAGCAGCAGCAACAACACCGCTCCATGTATCAACCCATGGGCCCCCACCACCAGCATTTGGCCTCCATGGGCTTCGACCCCCGCTGGCTTATGATGCAGTCCTACATGGACCCCCGAATGATGTCAGGCCGCCCACCTATGGACATGCCAACTAACATTCACACTGGTAAGCAGATATGCAGAAAAGAAATTTGGAGTGTGTAATAAATGTAAAGACAGCTGCTATGTAGTGTGCTCAAAGTCCATCTTTTGTCTTCTTCAGGGAGGATGCCTCCTAAGCAGATTGTACGCAGGGAGCCAGGTGACAACTCCAGCTCTAGCTCAGATTCATTTGACCACTTGACCCGACCAGTTCGTGACCATGGCCTGCCCTCAGACTCGCGGATGGTATGGGGATCGGACCCATACCCACAGTCAGAGCCATTACCTTCTGTAACGCCTCCAAAAGGACGAGATGATAGCAAGGAGCAAAGGTTAAAAAATATTAACTGATAGAAGTATGGATAGGACTAATTAGTAATAATTAATGTATTTTATAGTGAAACCATCACAATTTAAAATGTTGTGGTTTTGTTTATAGGATAGATTCTGGTTTGGATCTGGACAGGGGTCTTCCAGCTATCTATCCCCAGGACCACGGTTCAATGGACTCTCGTAAAAGTAACTTTTTCCGGGACCCCTCAGAGTCTCTGTCAGCATTTACACAGGGCCCAGAAGATGTGCCAGGACCTCTTGACAGAGTCCCTGTAGGCTCAGGCTTTGACCCTGAGGAGCCAGGCTTACCAAGTGGGGAGGAGGTAGGAGCTCTTGGTCAAGCCATGCTCCAGAGGAGTGTCTCACAGGGCTCCAGCCACTCACTTAAGGTCGATGAGCCTAGGTTCGACGGACTACCCCTGGGAACAAAATCGCTAGATCTACAGGACACAGGGGAACGGACTGATGATAAGCCCCAGAATGAACTCTACTCCCCGGCTACAGTAACAAGCAACAGGGCTACCCCTCCTGTTGATGGATTACACAAACAAGATAAGTTGCCCCTGCCAGCACCCAGCAAGCAGAAAGCTGAGCTGCGGTGGGGTGGGAGATCAGGAGCTGGACGTAGAGAAGGACCAGGAGGAGACAGACCTGCACGCAGGTCTGGGCCAATAAAGAAGCCTGTCTTGAGGGACATGAAAGAAGAGAGGGAGCAAAGAGAAGAAAGAGAGAAGCGTCATGAGAGAGGGGAAAGAGGAGACAGATCCAAAAAGGATCAGTCATCCAAAGCTCCTTCTGCAGCTGCAGCTGTATCAGAAGACTCAAGACCTCAGGGTGAGGGGAAGAGAGAAATTGCAGAGGCAGAGGAAACACAAAATGCCCATCAGAAGGCCAGAGACTCTCAGCCTTCTTCTGGGGCTCCCACCTCTTCATCTCAGGAGGAGAAAGCAGAAAAAACATCCAGCAATGACAAACATCCAGAGCCCAAACTGCCCTCCCGGAAAGAGTCCAACCTTCCTCCACGTTCCTATCGACGAGAGGAGAGAGAGAGGGAACGAGAGCGGGAAAAAGAAATGGACAAGGACAGAGAAAGAGAATGGCCTGCAGACTCAAATTTCAAAGGACGTGGTCGAGGGGAGTATTATTCCAGAGGTCGGAGCTACCGGGGGACTTACAGTGGCAGAGGCAGGGGGAGTCGGGGTAGAAGCCGGGCAGAATACCCCTATCGAGAGCCCCGATCACGCTCTGATTTACCTTCTGTTGGAGGTGCTGCTGCCTTTCGCAACAGGGAGGAAAGCGAAACACGAAGTGAGAGCTCGGACTTTGAAGTTATACCAAAACGTAGACGGCGTCGTGGTTCAGATACAGACTCTGAAAGTGAAGGCGGGAGGGAGTCTGCCAGTGATACTGGACCATCTGACCGTGAGCCTAGCACCAAACCTAGCCGTCCACTAAGAAGAGAGCTCCCCGGGGAGGGCCGGTCTGTACCCCATAAGCCAGGCTTTGGACCACCTCACATGGGGGAAAAGGTTGGATCAAGAGGAGATGATGAAAGCCGGCCCAAACCAGGATTCCTTCCTAAAGGAGAGCCTTCTCGGCGAGGAAGAGGAGGATTATACAGTAGACGAGGGGGAGCAAGGGAGCGTGGAGGCCCTCGGTCAGCCCCTCTTAGACGGCCAGCAGCCAGAGGAGAATCATCTCAGTGGCCCTCTAAACCCATGGAGACATTCAGGCCTGAGGATGCAGAGTCCACATCAAGATTTGACAATCCTCCTAATGACAGACGACCCCCTAAATCTGAAGGAAAGAAATTTGGGGATGGGGGTCCTCAGAGTAGCAGAGAAAGGCCTCGTCGATCCAGACCAGCACGCCCCCCAAGGCAAGATAAACCACCCCGCTTTAGGCGTTTAAAGGAGCGTGAGGCTGCAGTCTTGGCTAGTGGAGAGTCAGCCCCAAGTCCCCCTGTTCCTTTACCCTCAGTGCCTGCTACTGCTGCTGCTGTGCCCAGCACTGCACCTGCCCCAATCCCCCTCTCCCCAACTCTGTGTAGAGCTCCAGGAACTCCACTAACTGTGCCTGCAGAAACAGCAGCTTCTGTGCCCACACCTGACCTGCCCTCTCCTTTAGAAGCGCCTTTGCCTGAGACCAGCACTCCCACCATTACTGCTGTTGGTACCAAGTCCCCTGATTTGTCAAACCAGAACTCGTCAGATCAAGCCAATGAAGAATGGGAAACTGCCTCTGAGAGCAGTGACTTTAATGAAAGGAGAGAGCGAGAAGAGAAGAAGGGAGCAGTAGAGGCTGCTAATGAAGCAGCTACAGCTTCTGCCCCAGCCCCTGCACCCCCCCAGGGGTCTTTGACTCCCAATAAAAGCCCACCTGATGGAGGGGTGCCACCAAAACGTGATGGAGCTCCTGCAGCCAAGAGGAGCTTCTCAAGTCAGAGGCCAACAGAGAGACAGAATCGTAGAGGCAATAGTGGAGCCAAACCAGGGCGCAGCTACACAGGGGGCAAGGGAGAGAGGAGAGGAGGGGCCAAAGCTGGCCGCAAAGGGTGAGTGTGAAACAATCAGGCTTTTGTCACTTGCACAGAGAAGTTGACCAAATGAATGAATAACATTGCAGGTTTATTCTCACACAATAAACTATTTGTGTAGTTATTAAGCCTAATTAAGAGTTTGACTGAATAACAGCAAAGCAGTCTGTTTGGGTATGGACTGTTTTAAAGGATTCTTGACTGGTGGAATACTGTCCTTGGTATGCTATAATTGACCATCAACATATTTTGATTAAAAATAGCTAAATATGAAATCAGATTGCTGTTATTTTTAGGCTCTTACTGTATCTCAACATTCTGAAGGAGAACAGCAAAAAGCATTCTCACTTTATCTGGTACAAGCTGTCTAGTGATTTCTTTGTCATCTTCTACTTCAGACAGTGCTAATAAAACAAAATCATGTACTGCTATTTCTTACATAAATGTAAAGCCACTTGTTTCATAGACCACCTTCAAAACCACTTGGTTCTCACCAACAGTAACTTCTGTCCCATAGATTCATGCTGGGTCTAAATTTTTCTTTCTGTCTCCAATTTGTCTCTTAATATAACAGCCCTGCAGCCCTGCAAAACTCAGAGGCAGCAGTGCCAGCAGCTGGGGGAACAGCACAGAGACCTGCAAAAGAGCAGCCTGCACGACGCAAAGATGAGGCTAAGCAGATCACCAAGAAGCCCAAGGAGAATGCTCTTTCTCAGTTTGATCTGAACAATTATGCCAGTCAGTAACCATGTCAATATGTTAAACCTGAAAACTATACTGTACTCCAGCTGTTCATGACTTGAAAACTGAATGTAAATTTGTGGTTATTGTAGGTGTTGTGATTATTGATGACCACCCAGAGGTTACTACCACAGAGGACCCACAGTCCAGTGCCAACGATGATGGCTTTACAGAGGTTGTCTCCCGAAAGCAACAGAAGCGTCTGCAGGATGAAGAGAAACGGAAAAAGGAAGAGCAGACTACTCAGGTAGGGGGAGTGATAGTTTGCACCATATCATTTAAAAAAAAAAAAAATGTACAGCTAATATTGAAATGTCTCCTACAGAACTGGGGTAAAAAAGGATCTAGTGATAAGAGCAGAGGGGGTGGAGGAAAGCTGCCACCAAGATTTGCTAAGAAACAGTCATCACAGCAGCAACAACAACAGCAACAACAACAGCAGCAACAGCAACAACAACAGCAGCAGCAGCAGCAGCAGCAGCAACAGCAGGCCTCTCAGTCTCAGCCTCCTGTAGCTGCTGCCCCCCAGGCCCAGCAGCAGCCTCCAATTCCTGCTGCCCAGCATCCCCATCTTGCCCCCTCCCAGCCTGCTACTTCACCTCAGACTCTGGAAGGAACAGTGGCTCCTCTACCCTCTGTTCCCCCTGCTTCTGTGGACTTCACGTCAAAAAGCCTACCCCCTGCACCTACGCAGACGCACAGCACTCTGGGTACTGAATTGTGGGAGAACAAGGTAGCAGGCAGCACCGTCCTTCCTGATGTCAAGAAGCGTGAGTGGAAAAAGTTGATTCTTGTCTTGACTCTTGAATCTTGTTGTGTCGCAGGCATGAATTGATTGGTAATCTGTCTAAAATATGTAATCTGTGTATTCCAGTTGGTCCAATCAGCCCTCCCCAGCCACCGTCTGTGAGTGCCTGGAACAAACCTCTTACCTCCTTTACTGGTACTGTCTCCTCTGAGGTAGGTAAATATGCCTGTCACACTTTCTTATTGTTTAATCAATTTTTCTCACATATAAACCATGACAAATATTTGGTTGGTTTTAGGGTGTGAAGCCTGGAGCTGAGGGCAGTGTGGAACTGGGAATAGACAGTATTCAGTTTGGAGCACCATCATCTGCAGGCAGCACTGACAGTGATGGAGTTCCTGCATTGCTAGAAAGTGGCTCTGAAAACAAACTACCTGCTCCCAAAGAACAGAGACAGAAACAACCTCGAGCTGGCCCAATCAAAACACAGAAGGTAACTGTAGTCTTCAAGAGACAGTTTTATGTTGTTAAATGGTACTGATGTGTATTAACTCTGTAAAGGTCTACTCCATTGTAAATGTTTAATCTCTCCTCCTCAGCTACCAGAGATGGAACCAGTGGAAACCAAGGAGTACAAGCCGGGTCCCATTGGTAAAGAACGCTCTCTAAAAAACCGTAAGGCCAAAGATGGACGTGGAGGAGAAGGTGACGGGATGGAGGGAGGAGTACCTGGAGGAGGTGTCAGCAGAGCAACAGACTCCAGCCCTCCCACTAGTGACACCACAGTACCAGAGCTGGGAGGGGACATTGAGGGGATGATCACAGCCCCCTCAGCCGAGTATAACAGCAACTCTAAGGTATACCATACTGCTGTCTTACGGCAACTCACATTTTTGAATTATAGCAGGATTGTTTTAAGCAGCCATACCTCTATACTGCCAATCTGTTAACAAAGATAGTCTGATGACTTGACTTTTGGAGGACTTCTTGTTGTGGAAAATCTGCTCAGGATTTTAGTTTATGTCCAATCGTTTAGTTTATGTGCATTTCTGCAAACGCCATCCCTTTTTTGCTCGCCACAAGGAGTGTTTACTTTCATGCAACCATAGTCTGTTCAAATGTGATCAGTCAGTAGCACTTGGGCTACAGGCAGACTACAAATGGAAGCCAGAAAGCACTGACTATAAAAGAAATCTTGTCCCTCGCCTCTGTTTTTAGAGATTACTACACTGCTGATACAAAAAGTAATGAATAAAATCCTGAATAGAGTGATTCAACTTTTATTTTTTTATTTTTAAAAATTTTTTATTACCCCCAAGATAACAATGTTATGAGTTGATTTGCTGTCTTTATCGTTTTTGTTTACCTTTTATCATGAACATTGATAACATTAAGTCATTTCGCTACTGTAATTTAATATGAATGTCCTCATGCTAAATTATTGCCCCTCAGGAGTCTGTTACTGACTACACCACCCCCTCCTCATCATTGGCCGACAGCGTTCCTACAGGAGGGAACAAAATGGAAGAGAGTTTAGTGGCTAATGTGA
>VVAS01115385.1:0-11981 GCA_015103295.1 Ptychochromis oligacanthus
TCAAACACACACGCACGCACACACACACACACACACACACACACACACACACACACACACACACACACACACACACACAGATTTGACACATTCAAATATGGCATCACATCCACAGGAATCAGGAATGCAAACAAAGACAAAACTACTTATATAATAGTCGTGTTTATAGATACATAAAAATGTCTTTTGAGAGTTTTACAAATCTACACATCACAGGGTAAAAATGTAAAGTAATTGAGTAAAGGTGTAAAAAAGGACATTCAGTATCCCCAGGGAGCTATGAAATATGAAAAATGGAACAACAGTTATCTTTTCCTCAGCATGAAATGGGAAATAATCAAACCATGAGCATGAAGCCTTTATCACTAGCCAGTCCACAAGGCTTATTCTATATCTCTTCAGTCAGTATAGTCAAGGTTCCACAGTTTTGCCATATACTGACCAAAATCCAAAAGGGGCTGAGTATAAATCGCTCTCTCTGGAGCCAAGTTGGGCTGTGAAATCTTTGCCATCATTACCACACGGCTGCTGTTATAATAATGATTTCAAGCCTAAACTGACTCTGCATTGGCCTCAAACACAGGGGGATTTTTGAGGTGAAGTTTTTTTTTTTTTTTTTTTTAAGACACAAGTTACAAATCTTAATCTAGCTAACATAGGTTATTAGCCTACTGTTACTGTTTTTTTGTTTGTTTGTTTTGGTATGATTTACTGAGAGAAAAGATATGGTTTCTCTGTGGAGTCTGCATGTTCTCCCTGTGCCTGTGTGGGTTTTCCTCTGGGTGCTCGGATTTCCTCCCACAGTTCAAAGTCGTGCATGTTAGGTTAATTGATTATTCTAACTTGGCCAGAGGTAGAGTTGGTTGTAATGCTTTGTAATGACATTACATTGTTCTGTAACATGGTGATGTAGCACATTACTGTACTAAATTCAGCAATCATATTACAGTTACAGTTATGTTGTTACTTGCATTACAAAAGTTCTTCAGTTATCCGCATGATGGGTGTGTTGAACAACAAAAAAAAAAAAACACGCCTTTTTCTGCCTGCACACTGGAGCTACAGTCGGCTGATTTCAGTTTGTGTTCAGGAAGTAGGAAAACGGTGGAGTGATCTACTTTTAAGAAGTGGAGATATGAACATTACTTACATTTTTATTGCACCAAGGACAAGAACGTGATGGTAAAGCCTGTAAGTATCATGCAGTACTTTGTGGCATCAAGATGCCATCCTCTGCCCTTCCCCAAACTATTCTGCTATATGAGTCACATGTTGCTGCCTACAGTATATGCAGACAGTAATTGGCACACTCTTCAAGTGCTTTCAAATCAGGCAAAATTAGCTGCATGCTACCGCTTCTGACAGATATGAGCTTTTCAATCCTCTTCCCAACTGAGTGGAGGAGTTTTCTGTGTCTTAATTACCTCACATTTGGCACAGTGCAATGCAGAGCTGGCAGGGGCTGCCGGGAGATAGGGACTCAACTGAGACGCTCAGACAGCGGTTGGTGACAGAAGCCAGGGGAGGACGCAACAGAGAAAAAGCTCCCAGCTAGCATGCTTTGGATGACAGGAGCAGTGTTGGAGGGGGCCATAGATCCCCAAGGAGGGGCAGAAGAAAGAGGAAGAGCTAGCTCAAGGGAGAATCCCCCCTCAGGCACATATGGCAGAATTGAAACATCCATATGCTGGCGTAAAACAGAAGAGTGTGTCGATACTCTCGGTCTCTCCTTCTCTCTGCCTTTGGAGATATGGTGTACTGGCTGGTCTGTTTTATTTTGCACACAACTCAAAATCCCCAAAGGCATGCTGACAGTAGTAAAGCAGGAGATGGATGTTTCAAAAATTCCACACTGGGAATACAACATCATGGTTAGTGCATGGATAGAGCTATAAAATAGAGGATTTACAGCATTATGTGAAACATGCACTAAAAGTCAGTTTTGCTCCGACATCATTATGTATATCCTATATAAACTTGTGGTGCCAAAAGAAGTGATTCTTTTACAGTGACCATTAAATATGTGTTCTTCGAAAGGGGGAAACTGTTCCTTACTACTGATGGTAAGGTTATGGAAATTTATTTGGCACAGTAGCCTGTGGTTTGGCACCAGCTATACAGACTGGTGATAAATTAAAGAGAACAAATGAATCCTTGACCCCTACAATGAGGGAATATAGCATGGTTTGTGTGCACTTGTTCCCTTAGAGGGAAGAGTTTCTGCAAATTATACAGTCTTGGTCTGAAATAGCACTTTTATCCTGTGATGTCTCTTCCAGCATGACAATACCACCATCCATAGGGAACAAGGGCTCACTGGAGAGCTTGATGAGTATGAAAATGATGTAGTTTATTGGCTATGGCCTTCAGAGTCAAACTCTCAACCCAACTAAACATCTTTTATTAAATATGGCCCGAAATGAGTGACTGAGCCCATAAGCTCATCAGTAAAATGTTTACAGAGGTCAAGTCAGAAAGACATTTTCCCACAGACTTCTATAGGACCGGAGGTCTTTTTGCAACCACAGATATCGCCATCTGCTGGCCTTCAGAATAGAATCCAGGTTTAAGTCACCTCCTCATTGGCTTTGTTTTTTCAACCCCAAAGCTACATCCATGTCTATGTTTGTCACACATCTGTAGTTCATCGTATCACCGCAATGCCAACAGCCTGCCAAGAAGTTAAACTAAATAAAACATTACTTCACAGGGCAAAGTAAGTGCATCACATTTGCTGGAAGAAGCAGTTATAGTAGCTAGTCAACCTTTGTTTCCCTAATCTGAATCTGACTCAGCAAATGTTAATAATCAAATGTGAGTGACACCAAGTGTAAACCAGTGCTTATTTGACTTTAAAACAAATATCTTTAGGCTGTAAAATGGATATATGCAGGATTCCATCTACCCAATAACGAACCAAATAATAGATGTCGAATAAAATAAAATTCTATCAGCTGTTGTTGAGAAACCACAGGGCTTCAATCACTTAAGGGCACTTAAGTCCTATTTCTGGCTCTAAATCAGTATTTACAGTTGAATCATCTAATGGAAATCCTCCATTAAATTTAATAACTCTAACTTGAAATAAAAGACTACTGTGCACGTCTTATACTCAAGCAATTTCCTGCCAGTGTTTTCTCTCAGTCAGCTGATAATGGAAAAAACACAAAAGGACCCTGCAGAGAGAGTTGACTCCTGCAGCCGGAGGCAATGAACCGCAAAGGCTGACAGCGAAGCACCCGAGGTGTTAGTGTAAAAACTGTTCCTATATCCATGCCACAGACACTCTGCTACCTAAGCCCGTGTATGCTTGCTCAGTCTTTTAATTATAATAGTCAGCCGATTGTGAGTAAAACAGGCATGAAGACAGCACCAACATGACACTGATGCATGATGTTGTGTTGTCCACATAAACAACTGGACTTGTGTTGGATATAAAGAAGCTATCATGTCATTGTAGAGGCTGTTTTTGTTCCCCTAGTAATACACTGTGTGATTTAGAATGGACCAAAACTGTAAACAGCGGGCTACAACACAAAGCCTCAAAGTAGAACTGCCTCCAGTTCAGTAGTGCTCCCTTTACTAAACTGCTTCTATTCCCTTGATGTGGCATTGATCGGACTACTCAGAGCATTGTCTGTGCCAGCCTGACCAGCACCATCAATACTGCATCAAGTTCTTTCTAAACAGCTCAGAACTATTTTGCAGTCCATCTAGGGAGCGGTAATAAACATGCCTATCTTCATTCCCTGGGCGAGGAGAATCACATGCTGCCTCATCTCACCCTATAGCTTTATTTTGTGCAAGGGAGAATAATTGAGATCCACTTCTTTCGTGCCACAAGGTGAGGTTTGGAAATGATACGGGCAAAAAAGGACTTGTTACATTATTAATCACCACAAATATTAATTAGTAATCCTCTGTAATTAGTATTTGGTCCTTTCATCACACAGAATCCGCCGTTCTAAGAAGATTAAATGTTTACAAAAGAGTGAGTCAATATTTGCTCAGTGGAAGTTAAATTGAATTATCTAAAAAATTACTTCTGAGGACTCAAACCCACCTGAGAAGCAGAGGGAATTCACAGCGTCCAGTTCTGTCGTCTGAAAACACAGTTGGACCAGATTTTTTGCCCAAACTCCACCTGACTTCTCAGTGTTCCCTCCTCCATCTCTCTCCTGACCACTGTGGTCTATCTGCCAGATACAGCAATTTAGGGAAGCATGAAGATATTAAATTAAACCAGGAGGAATCAGCCATGCAGCTGCCACAATGCCCCGTGGGAAATATAGTAAAAAATGGAAAGTGTTCCAGAGGATGATATCTACAGTGCTGGCGGCTCATTGACTCCAAGTCCTTTAGCTAGCTCATTAGCCCTTTCGTTTTAACTGATTCTGCAGACTCTGGTGGTGTCATGGTTGTGCTGATGTTATATACCTTGCTTTTAATTACAGGCCTGAAACTGTGATATCAAAATCCACAGTATGCACTGTTGTGACACTGAATTGCATCTGATAGCGATCTGTGTGGATTCAAAGTCTCGTAAAATGTCTTCATGTCTAAACTGGTAGTTTTGGCAGAGCCAAAGGACCAGCCAAGGGCACGGCCTACATTTGAGGGCGTAGCAGCTGAGCTGGCTAACAATCTCGCTTGATGCAATAACCCCAGGCTGCCATCTTGGGCTCTATTTTTAGAACACTAATTGAGGGAATGCCATTTTCCCCAATTCACTTAGGAGAAATTAATCTACTTAATTTCATAGGGCACACAAGAGACGTATTTATATATTTTTAAAACACAGTAAGTGTTCTTTGATGCAACTCCCCCCAATCATTTAATAGGGCATCACAACTCTAATTTTGTTTAATTGAATTTGACTATGCAGTTTGACTACAGCAGATGCATTTGTGCACAGAATCTCTTTTACACCACTGTAGATTTGCACAAGCAAATTAAAGCTTCACTATCAGAATAGGATGCGTTAATTTGAGTAATTGTTTAATTTGGTCTTACCGGTACAGTCCTCTAAAAATGCACCCTTTATCAAGAGTTTTTAAGCTGTAAAAAAAACGATTTATTCTCAGTTAAAAAGGAATTTACTAAAGCTTTATAAAAATCAGTTGTAAGACACTGTAGCTCCCCAAAAACTGAACTGAAGCTCTTAACACGCACCAGGTTATTGGCAACATGTCTAGGGTTAGGGGAAGTGTTAGGGTTATGCTTTGTAGTAGCCACATACTCAGTAGGCAATTTTTCAGAGTCCAGAAGATGTTACCTTTCCAATGTCTCTCATTCATTTTGGCATTACAGTTTTTTCTATTAAAAGCGTTTCCATTTGGGGAATTCCACAAAAATGTTAACCAAACCCAAATCCTACCCCTAACTCTAGATGGCTCGTCAGTGACCTGGTGTATGTTAAGGGGTTAAAATGTTGAACGTTCCTCTGTCATGCTACAGTGAGAAAGTAAAGCAGTAAAAGCTGAAATCTGTAACTGTAGCGAAATTTGAATTAATAAAGTATGCAACATGCTAGTATGCAATATACCTACTAACCCACTAACTTGAGTCATAACATTTTAACAAACTTGTAACAACAGACTGAAATTTATATAGCTTTTTCTAATCAAACTAAATACTCAAAGAGCTACAAGCCACTTTTACCCATTCAGACCCACGTGTTCTTGCAGAACTTTATTCTATGACATTTAAGAGGTTCTATTTCACATCCGCAGCCAATTTAGAATCACTGGTTTGCTTTTCTACTCTGCTTGAGCACGCAAAGCGTTTTATACTACAAGCCTCATTCACCCATTCACACAGGCACTTTTAGATAGAAAGCACCTATGCATAAGTGCCTTCTATCTAACATTCACACACATTCACACTCCGATGGATGCATTGGGAGCAACTTGGGGTTCAGTGTCTATCCCAAAGGATACTTTGGGATGCAGACTGGAGCAGCCTGGGATCAAATTAAACTAACATGCATGTATCTGGATAGTAGGAGTAAGCCGAAGTATTGGTTTTGCCACGAGATGGCAGTGCTAACCACTGCACCATCGTACCACCGCTTTAATCAAGAGTCCGAGAGACAACCACAGAGAAAAAAAAAGTTGGTCTAATTAGTTACTTATAACCAGAGGTGTGTCCAGAGTAGAGGGGCACCACCCCCCTCCTTGAAATACTATTTAAGTATGTCTATGTTATGCTGGTTTGTACTTGTGCTCCACTATATTCTGGATGCAAATATTGTATTTTCAGGGCACGGTGATGTATCACAGCCAGAGGGTCCTGGGTTTGAATCCACCAGTCAGCTGGGGGCTTTCTGTGTGGCGTTTGCATGTTCTCTCTGTGTCTGCATGGGTTCTCCCTGGGTATTTCACCATCTTCCCATAGTCCAAAGACATGCATTCAGTTAGGTTAAGTGGTGATT
The DNA here is from genome assembly GCA_015103295.1 of Ptychochromis oligacanthus. Lineage (NCBI taxonomy): Eukaryota > Metazoa > Chordata > Actinopteri > Cichliformes > Cichlidae > Ptychochromis > Ptychochromis oligacanthus. Next base: position 6,434 of record VVAS01115385.1, read on the forward strand.
CTACATTTACTGTAGGTCTGAATGTGAGCGTGAATGGTGGTCTGTCTCTTGGTGTTAGCCCTGTGACAGACAGGCGACCTGTCCAGGGTGTACAGATTTTAAAATATAAATCTACTAATAAACAATGGGTTATTGTAGATAAAGCCACCCATCAATATGTAAGTATTATATAAATAAGTAAAGTATAAGTATATATAACTAAGTATTTAAGTAATTAAAATCGTCTCCAGCTTCACAACATTAAAGTAATATACACTGTGTCCAGTGTTTGCTACACCAATTAACCCTGTATTTATAGCAGTATTTCTGATATTTATGATCTATCAATATATGTGATATATAGCATTTCTGATATTTCTGACCGGAATTTTTGATCAAGTCAGAATATTCAAATCTGAAATATTCTGTCCCTGAGCCCCCATTTAAAGTATCCTGGAAAAGCCCCTCCTTATACCAGATTTATAAAGCAAATCCTAGCCTACAAATCTTTCATAATGGGTAAAATTTTTTGAAAGACCTCGGTTTTTAATGCAATATGTATCAGTTCATAAGGCTGTAACCAGCTATTCACAGTTTGTGATATCAACACCAAATGTGAGCGCATTAATGCATTTTTGCTTTTTACATTTCACGGAAAACATCTCATGAATGCCGACTGCTTACTGTCTTTACATAAGCAACTGTTTTCTGGTAACATCAGGACAATACTGACATCATCAGTCAGTTGAGCTAATAGATGATGAATTAAACATTGATTGTACAACATGTTTTAGGACTGGGCAAAGTAATTTGCTTTCTAATTAATGCAAAGACTGAGTTCTCAAACAGGCTGACGTTACCTCAGTTAAAGGGCCGTGCTCTGTGATTGCCACTGTTGTTGTCTCTCTCATTGTGTGCAGAGGCAAATCAAGGTCGGCACAGATATATTCCTCCCAAAATACCTATGACAGGTAACACGATGACTTCCAGGAGACAGCATTTGAGTGATATTTCAGAAAGTTCTATAGCCTCTTACATAAATAGCCCAGCTGCTGTCTGTCCTTCATGACTTCCTTCCCTCTGACAGTCTGATTGATAGGAATGTACCTAATCCATTATTTTAGCCCACTTATTGAGCCCAAAGATCAGTGTTGTGGCAGAGGTAACCGGACCCTCCTATGAGATGGCCCCTTCACGCAGGCGCAAGGAGACGTGTCAGCTGCCGGCCTCCTAATCACCCTATGCTGTGAGTAATGGCTATGAAAGCAATCACAGTAGAAATGCATCATCTCTGCAGACCCCCAATCTATCAACCTGACTCGCTCTCATTTGACTGAAACGCATGCCAACTTGAAATATGACGCTTTGTGAAAGGCAGAGGGGGACTGGTCGCTCCAGAGCTGCAGAATGCAATAATTAAACACACCCATAAAGACCCATTGTATTTCACATATTGACATGTACGTGTTGCGCATTTTTGAAGCGCCTCCCTGGGTAAACATTTCATGCTTGGCTCTGGTGCATAATTACAATGATTCACCAGTTTATATAGAGTTACAGTCTACCAACAGTCATTTTACACTTCACTCATCTTTCAATTTGTTTCCCCACATGATATCAGCAGAGTAATAGTGGCAGAAGAAAGAAATGGCTCGCTTGCACACCATCAAATAGCTATTTGTCAGAGTTTGAGTTTGATATGTTTTGTGCAAACAAAAACCACAAGCAGCTTTCCCAGCTTTTTTTGACGGCTTGCTTTATAAAGAGGTAGCAGGAGAGATTTCTTTACAAATCTGGCATATTTGAAGTTGTTTGTGTTGCCGTTTTGGCTGTGCGGATGTAATTTCACACAGTGGGGAACGTTTCCTCACCAGCCACGGGAGTTCTGGGTCTCATCACCTTTCAATCTACAGCCTGGCCTCTTCCAACCCCCACATCTCCAAAGTGCCTCTCCATTATGCAGCATGTTGTTAGTCTGAACAGGTGCCAAAAATATTTGCACTAGGACCCCTAGATTTGCTAGATCATGTGGAGACTGAACGTAGACATCAAGGCAGAGCTGAAAATCCGCGCAGGCAGATTTTCTTTCAATGAGTGCTAATGTGCCAATTTAACAAAGCAAAATGACCAACAATGTCAAATGGAGCCTTTCACCCATAACAAATTCAGAAGATGATTTATGTTTTGGGCATCTAACAAATGTAATATTTGTCATTTTGAAACAAATTGCTGCTGCATCTTTGGAAATGAATTCTATAGATTTTCCTCTCGGCTTATTCTGGTTTTCTCTCAGTGAGGGTTATTACTTAATTAGATGGGAGGAAGGCTCTGTCAGACATCTCCCCTACCTCCAACTGAGACTCGCGTTACCCCAGCTGCTCATGTAGAATACCAATTGCCCGGCAGACGCTTTAACCAATTACCTGACATCAAATCTGAAATAATACATGAATACATTTCCACAAAGCCCTGCTCCTGCTTTATTTTCAAACCTGTGTTGTTGTGGGGTGAGTCACTGTTTTTCAGGATTAGATGGAATTTAAATGTTTCAAGTTTTGCCGCTCATTAGAGAATACAACAAAACTTGATCTGAACTGAAATACTTCACAATGAAAACTAAATGTTGTACAAAGGAAGGTGTCCTGTGGCATTTCACGACATGATGTTCAGATTATTGTGTGCAGATTATTTTTAAACAGAGTGTGCTCTAGTAGAACAAAAAACATGCTTAATTATCACCCAAAATGTTTTTGTTTTTTTTATTGCTGAATTTTATTACCTGATACACTTGGGTTACAAAATAGTAATAATTCCAAGTTTTTGCAGAAACTAAGGTACATAGTGCCTAAAAATGTGATCAGTCTACTAAGAAGTTAGTGGCAGGGTCAAGCTAAGTCCCATCAGACTATAGAAGCTTCTTCCAGCTGTGTCTTCTATGTCATTTGACAAACTGTAGTTGACATGTCACGTGAGCTGCTTTAAGGGTGGCTTTCTTTTTGGCATTCTGCCACAGAGCAGATGCTGGTGAAGGACATGGTTCAGCTGCTATTGTCTGCACACTCTGAATGTATGGAGCTTGGAACTCTTTCAGAGTTATTGCATGTCTCTTGGCACCCTTCCTCACAAGTCCCCTTCTCACTTTTACTCATATTTACAGCTGTGCCAAAATCTCTCCATTTCTTAATGACTGATTAAAGTGGCATCAAAGAGATGTTCAGTGCTTCTTAGTGACTTCATCAGCAATGATTTAGGTGTGTTTTATTGAGGATTGAGGGCATGTATACTTGGAATCAGGTGTTTTGTTTTAATATTTCAAACGAGAGAAGTGTTTTTACTCTAGTTGATCAAAGTCAAATCAGACGACTGAGTCTACAGCCATGCTCTCATCTCAGCGAGGCTGCACTTGAGCTGCTTAACGACCCATAACCTGGAGCTTCCCATAATGTGAACCTAATGAGAGTGTAAAAGGAAAGGTGTTTGTGATTCTGCTTTGCTTTTCCTATGCATTTCACTACTGTACCTGGAACTTGACTTAGCACAACTTGCAGAACAGGGCTGAAATTCAGCTCCTCCAAAGCACATGGAGGACAGTGGAAACAATACCAGAACCAGGGACAAAAATGAACTGTTTTAAGTAGTAGAAAAGCTTCTTCCAGGTCTGAAAAATGAAGCTTATGTTGAAGTGTCTTAAATCTGTGCTCTTTTTAATTACCAGCAGCAGGTCACTCCTGCCGTTGCAGAAGATGTATTGATGTCCATGTGAAAAATACTCTTTGGCTCCCTTTCTCTTTTATCTCAGTAAACCATTTCTTGATGAATTTGTAGTCTTAATTGCTAGTTTTGAGTCTTACTGAAAGAAAAACATTATTTCCTTTTTGTAAATTATAGACCCTATTATAGTCAAAAAGGAGGGTGTGCTTTAGGATCCACCCCCTACTAGTTATGTCTGGGATCAAAATATGGGAATGGCAAAATGCTCAGCTTGAACAACGGGTATTCACTAATCAGTGGGTGACGTCATGGTGGTTATGTCCATCTTTTACATTCAGTCGATGTAATTACCAGCTGTGAAAGTGTGGCTGGTACTGTTGTCACCTTGTTTTCACCCTGTGTGTGTCGTCATGGTAAAATAAACATCCTAGTGCTTTGAGTGCTCAGTTAGAGTAAAAAAAGCACTATATGAGTACCCGTCCATTTACACTGCACATGGAACTACCACAATAGCTGTTTTGAATACTTTGGCATGTGTCTATGTGGCTGTAATGTTCCAACTATGCAAGAAGCAGTCACAATATTTTACAGCTGGATTCAAATATATTCAACCTCATATTTCAGTCTGAACCAAAGTGGTGGCCCGTGCGACCAACACACAGACTGATTATGCCATCATTACACTAGTATGGATAAAAAGCCACATTATTTCAACTCTATTAAATATAAATGAGTTATATTTTGCACAGTTGCAGCACAGTTTTTATAGGTGCTGCATATGTGTGTGAACTGAAAAGAAAAAAAAATGTGCAAAGGAGAAAAGGATTTATTTCCCAGTAAAAACCAATCGTGATGAAATATTAAAATGCCCAAATACAGCCATAAACCTTTTCTGTAGTTATCCCACCCAACCTAGCTCCCTCTAGTCTCATCTGGCTGGCCACCAAATTAATCACAATCACTGTGATCAGTACAGCTGATGTGACCAGTGGCATTTTTCTTAAATGTTAATAAAGCCGTGCTGAACGGTGCACTATTCTCAGCAGGAACTCTGTAGCCTGTGGCTGCTCACTAAATCTCAATGACTTCATTAAGTCATTACCATGAGTCACGGCGCACAGTGCCAACAGCAATTAAAACAAAACAGGAAAGAGAAGAGTCTTTGGGCCACTGTTGTGCTCTCAAGAATGCTACGCTTTACTAGATTTAGGAGGATGATTGGCATATCAATAGTTGCCTAGGTGGATTAAGGGGCCTCAATCAATATTCAGATTTGTCTCACTCACACCCTGTGCCTGGAGCCAATTGTGCAAACCATGTCAAGTGCTGTCTGCTTTTGGGCTTCAGGCTGATGTTGAAGCAGGGCACACTTTTTGTCACATCCAGGAATATGACATGCCTCTGAAGGTTTCGGTTGAATTTTTAATGGTAAAAAAAATAAATAAATAAAATAAACTTTTTAACATACGGTGAGTGAAAAATTATCAAAAATGATCACAAGCCAAGCAAAAATCATCGAGGGCTCTGGAGGTCTCTCCCAGTACACAGAAGACTAGTTAATACTCATCCAAATCTTTCTGTCATTTCATTCCTCATTCTAACAGGAGGCCAAAAGAGATGGGAAAATCACAACTTTCAATGAATATGTCAAAGCTTTAATTCAAGTTTCTCCTCTGTCTTTTGCAGAAACACATTTCTATTCATGAAGCCAATCCTTCGTAGTCATGACACTGCATACTTATGTTTCCTTTGTAAAACTCCAGCAAAATGGTAATTGAATTGCAACAGTGGGCTTCTGTCCCCTATGCAGTCTTAAAGAAGCCTTTATCTTAGCAAATGACTGACAGCTGATTATGAA
>VVAS01115388.1:0-11950 GCA_015103295.1 Ptychochromis oligacanthus
AACCAGCTCCACCCTCAGCCTCCTCTTTTGCCTATACCAGGAAGGACTGGAGCAGCAGACAGGTAACTCAAGAAAACAGAAAAATATAATCAATAACCAGACAATGTAAACCAAATGTGCATGCTGTCATATAAGATATAGTGTAGTATCATAATACATTAAAACAATTTAACCAAATTAATTAATTAATTGCCATATAACTTCAGTGACTGTAAGTAACTCAAATGTGAGAATTAAATGAGTGTAGATGAGTGTAGAACCTTATTCTATATGTAATTTATATAAATATGAAATTATTCCAATTGTGTGGTTGTAGACACAACCATCACAGGCATATAATTCCATTAAAAGTGCTCCAAAAGTCAACAACAGCACACACATGGTCAAAAGGTCCAGTTCAGTGAGTGGAATTAATGAAAATGAAGGCTAGCAGACAGCTACCTGCTACACCCACCTGTGTTAGCGCTTGTCAATCACAATCCTAGTTTTGAGCCTGACCAGTAGCGGGATGGATATGCTACAACAACATTCAATCACCATACACTTATTATGAAGGGGGAAACTATCCATGCAAAACTGCTGTAAACATATTTTTTATTGCTGTTTATTTGGTCATTTTAACATGAGAGACTATGGGGTTTGACTCACTTTTTGGAGTCAGCCTCAAGTGGCCACTCAAGGAACTGCAGTTTTTGGTGTTTTGTTGGCTTCATTTTTCAGCACCTGAGGTTACCATTTGTGAAATACATGCAGAACTATTGTATCTAATATGTAACATGTAAAAATTGTGCACATTAGCATTTTGATTAAAAGATTTAGCTCACTGCATCACTGTGAATATATTACAGAAATGGTTGTTTCACACAGATATGCAGTATACACTTTGTTTAATCGCGACCTATTTTGGTTTGCTCTAATTTGAATGTCTTGCCATAAATCTGTAACTGCACCACAGTCAGACCCAGTGAGAGAGTAGTAGTTTTACATTTTGTTTGCCTCCCTCTGTCTTTTTTTGTGTCTGTTTGTGTGTGTTTTGCTTCTTGTCACACATTTTGTTTCACATAACCACTATTCTTGTTGTGCTCGTTCTGTCTTTTTTGCTGTGCTGGTGAGAACATATCACTGTGGCTGAGTGCACCACCCATCTAAGGTTTAATGCCCTTGATCCCACCTTCATAAACATACAATATTCATGTAAACTGAATGGTAATGAAAGAATTCCTGAAGGACCTACAGCAAATGTCTTCATGCAGTACATTAGCATTACTATATTGATGTTGCATATCAATGTAATTAACTAACAGCCCATCACTGGCACCCTTTCAAGGCCTCTGGTCCTCTTTGTCTCCATTTGGATGACATTTTACAAGAAATATTCCAGATTAAAAATTTCTTCCAACCCAAATGGAGACGAAGCTTTGAGGGTTTGTGAGGTTCTCAGAGGAGGATTCACTTTCAGCGTGTTTTTCTTCTTCAGTGAAGAAATAAAGAACAAGAAAACAACAGCTCTTTGTTTGGGATGACAAGTGGTGACAACTAACAACAGCATCTTCGTGACAGGTGAAAAACAGCAAACTGGGTTCTACTTTTGTGGAACGATTTTGCCTTGTTGCTGCCTTATAGCCGTATTACATTTAACTTGATAATATGTATAATTCATATTGGACAACAAACTACATCTTCCATGTATATTAACATGTACCATTTGACTCTGGATCTCAGTAGCGTTCAGTAAACTTAAACATTGAAGACGACAGATTGACAGGATGAACAGAGATGTATAACTGTAAGTGAACCCTAACATAGAGCATAGCACAGACTGTATCCATGACAGTACCAAGAATACTGGAATTAATATTGTATGAGAGTTTTCTCTATACACAGAGCTGCTTTTATGTAGCTGTATTTAAAAATCTGAGGTTTACATGCCCTAGCTACTTTAACCTTAACCTTAACCCTGTGTTTTAGAGAATAAAAGACCTTTCTTGGGAAAAAAAAGTTTTTGATTTGTGTTTGTTAGGATGTTTAAGATAATAAGATATTTAATTGAATTTGTCTGTGCAGGATTAAAGAAGGACTTCATGTATAGTACCTTCAGCTTTGGCTTTCACTATGTTTCACCATTAAATAAACTATTTAATTTGAGTCACATAACATGACAAAATCAGACTCAATCTGACCTGTTACTTTTCTTTGACTTTAATATTTTGACTTGGTGTAAGTGGATATTTTTCCAGCCCCCTAAATTTGAAATCAGCTTGTCATTACCTGACAAACAGATGTAGTCTGAAATCAACAACTATCAGCTGCACCGTGTATGAAGCAGGGAAATGTGTGCTTTGTTGTGCCACGAGAATATCAATTATCAAAGACTTCATTGTGAACAACAAAGAAGCCCAGCTTACCAAGGCATGCCTGATCATTTTGCTTTTCAAAATGGAACACAAAATACAAGCATAGACTGAAATGTATTTTAATCATTATTATTTGGTAAGGAATATTAAAAGGGACTTTTTTCCACCTCCAATGCACTAGACATCAGTAATTATTCCAGTGCTATTTTACTGAAATTGCTCTGCACCCTCTCTTGGCTGATTAAAATGTTCATAAGTTTGATGGTATATGGAACATTTTGGCACACTGTGCTGGGCTGTATAACTCCTTCTAGAGGAGAGAAGCTAATAGTAAATTATGTCCAATGTGTTAGAAGTCTGGAAAACTTCCACAACCAGGGAGGTGCACGTTCCAGTTGGTGGGCTGGTTGGCATTCATTGTACCACCATTAAAGCATGATTTCACATTTAAATGGATATTTCTTTGTTTGGTAAATAGGGAGTTACCACCCCCTGTCATTGTCTTGCTAATCAATATGACATTTAAAGCTTATGACTATAGCCTCCCTCAGTCAAAACTATAAGTGCTGTCTACAGCAGATAAATGCTCTACAAGGTTCAAAGCTGGGTCTTACGTGCCCCATTAATTTCTGAAAGTTTAAAATTATGTATTCATATTTATTGCACACCTTGTGGTGCATCAGCTTATTGTCTCTCAGGTCACTTTTCAGAGATAACTGCTCATTTTGTTCTATTGTGGTGGACTTTCGGCAACAAACATAGAGGGGAAAAACTAATGCTAACCACATATTACCTTGTTTTTCTTGTTAAAACTGCTTAAAATGAGGTAGTAGCATGATTTTTAATAATAGTAATCAAGCTTTTCTCTCCATTTTGTCTTTAGTGGCACTTAAAGCTTGTATTTACAGGGCTGGGCCATGCGAGCAAGTGTCTCACCACTGTTGCCTGGTGACTGCAGCACAGCAAGCGCATCTAACAAGCCAGAAGCCATCACTGGACTTTTTTCTTACCAATGCACGAGTAAACATCACCCAGCAGACTGTGTTAGCAGGGAAACTGTGTGGAAACTGAATTGGAAGTTGACGTTCAGAGGGGAGGCAGGCATCCCCAGGACAGACTGTTCATCCTGCTGTTTTATTTCCACTGCTTTACTGTCAGAGCATGGAAATTCATTGGCTTTAATGCTTGTGGTCCTGAGCGGCTCCTTAGAGCTGTGGTACAGTATGTCACCTGGTAGAGAGCATAGTAAATCTCACAGGAGGGCACCACTGAATTTGAATTGCCATCTGAGGGTGGATATGACATGCAATATTACATCTTTTATAGAAAGCTACTTTTGTCTCTCATTAATCAGTTTAATTTGTGTCTCTTATGTCTTTATTAAATCCTTGGCTTCTTCTGTGAAGCGCTCCACAGCCAGCTGGCTCTTGTTCTCATAAAAAGAAGTGGAAGTGGAAAGCAGCCAGGCACTGAGATCGAATCTGGGATATGTCCTGGCCTCTAAAATGGAAGGAGAGAGAGGAGGGAAAAAAAATGATAGGGAGGGATGGGGATGCTTGCCAGCAAGAAAGTGGCTTCCTCCAGTCTAGGCTTTTTATGTGTGATGGTAAGACATGCGCAGCCTCTTCCATGGAGATTTCATGTGAGAATTCATTGCCTAGGTAGTCAAAAAGCTATGAAAATGTCTTTGCTGAACTGTGGCCTCTGAGAAAATAGAGAGAGCTGCAAAGTGATGAGAGAGCAGTTTTTGAAAGTTATACATATGCAGCTTTTTCTGTCTCCATTTAACTATCAGCTGTATCTGTATAGACACACCAAGATGGTCACTGACTTGAGAGTGCAATGATCTTTACATGGCAAATAAGAGAAAAAGCTGAACTTCTTGGATCTCCAAGGAGCCCCAAAACCCAAATTGTGAATGTTTCCCTCCAACAGATAGATGTAAACATCTCACTGACATAAGGGTTGTAAAAGAAGATTCACAAATTATGTGGTCTGCTTTCTCTTGGCAATTTTGTTGCCACTGAGTTGGTCCCAAACAGACATCAAAACCAGTTTTGGAATGGATAAACCAAGCTAACATTAAGCTTCTAGAATGGCCTTCCCAAAGCCCCGACCTCAAACCTACTGAAAATTTGTGGACTATGCTTAAAGGCCAGTTCTGTACCAGGAAACCAACCAGTTTAAATTAACTCTACTAATTCTGCCAAGAAGAGTGGTCAAATATCCAGACAGAATTATGCCAGAAGCTTGTTGATGGCTACCAAACGTGTCTGGTCGAGGTTCAACTTGCTAAAGGGACATTTAACCAAATATTAGTGGGGGTGTATGTAGATATTTGAGCCTGTATGTATAATTTTGACCATGTGTGGATTAGACGAAATCCAAAATGAATTCAAACTTGTGCACCCAGTTCTTGTTTTTTAAAGTAATTAAAGATCTATGCTGTACAGTCATTCCACCCTGGAAAAAGAACAGTCATCATTAAAAGCCTAAAATTAACTTGACATTCATGCCCATGATGAGTGTATGTAAACTTCTGAACACATCTGTATATATACAACCCGCTATTTACTTCCAGTTGTCTCATTGTCTTGTTGCTCATTGGAGTAAAGCTTTTCAGCCATCTTCCTAGTTCGTATTCATTGTAGTTTCTTTTTTTAATTCAGATTTTTCTTTTGTATTTTTTTGTTTCTTGAAGGGCTAAAAGAAAAAGAAGTTTCATTAAAGTTTTGGTATTTGGACTTGTATCTCTTCCTGCACTGAAAGCATTACAATGAAAAAACATTTATTTATCACACCAAAATAGTATTCATGTTTTCTCTTGGTCATTAGTGATCAGCTGGATTCAGCATACTTGCGTTCTGTCACTTTTTTTATGTTCCTCAGTCTCTTGTAATGAAAAAACTGAACATACGTTGACTTCGTACTAAACCATCTTTCCATCATCATTGGTTTTCTGGCAGCCTCAGAGGCTCAGAGGTGTGCAATCAAGTCTAATCTGCTCCTACAAAACATCTGACTCAGGATACAACCAATACTTCCTCCCTAAAGAGAATGGATCTTCCTCCATCAGTATTGACTTGATGAGAGCTGGTTCGAGCTGGTAACAACCCCGGCGGGCTGAGGAGTGCTTTTTCCTGCTCATTAACTGATGCTGATGAACTCAATGACCCACATTTCTCGTATCACAGTCCCTGCTGTGGTGACAGCTGCTACCTGCCTGACCGGCCCCTTTTCTGACCTCAGGTAGGGTCAATAAAACAGCAGAGACTCATTCAGGTTGGCCGCATGTCCACAGAGCACAAAGGTTCCTTATGTTCATATGTTTGATCCAAAATGTTTTGTAGTACAATACATTAATATCTTTTCAGGTTAAGACTGACGCCTCTCTAACAATGTGAAAAACAGAAGTACTGATAATTCAGAAATTAAGAAATTTTGTTTTCTGTTTCTACTTATTTTAAATGTATGTTTATATGACTTGTACCAGGTCAGAAATATTTAGTGCATCATGTTTGAGGCTGTCTGGAGTTGGTCTAATAGCTACAGGAGATAACCATCTGAATGTGCAATACACAGTGTGAGCTCTGAAACCAATTGTACATTCATGTGGCTGGATCACTTACAGAGACACGGTGACATTATCAGAGCTATACTAGGTTCATTCTTTGATGTTTCTGGCTCCAGAAAACATTATGCAATCTTTGAATACAAACTAAAAACTGAACTGACTAGACACGATCAGCAGGGACTCTAGAGCTCTATCTTATAATAAACTGTGAGCTGCTGGGAGGACTACTGATTAAATATGTGACAGCATATCACATCTCATTAGGGGGTGTTTGGTCTGCAGCAATATGTAGGTAGATGATGTGTGTCAGAGTTATAAGAATGCAAGGACCCAGCGATCCCAAACAGAACACTGGATTATCACTGTTATTGTCTTGACCTGTGAGTGGTTTTACTGTTCAGGCTGATTGGAGTAAGAATTAGCCAAATGTGAGAATGACTTGATCTTATTTTAGTCACCTGACATTATGAAAAAGAAGATTAGACCAATTTTAGTCATTTTATTTTGCTTTGTTTTGGGTTTTTTTTTTCACCTATTCATATGTTAAATTAAAAAATAAACTGTGGTAAACTTGACGTACTTACTTTTCGTAATAAATTGTTCATTTATTTTGTTTTTTCTTTCCTTTTTCCTTTTCCTTTTTAACCCTCATCAATTACCTAATTTTTACTGTTTGTGCAATATCTGCCATCCATGCATGTTTCTTGCAGTTAAACTAAAAACTAAAAAACTCCAGATTAAAAACGAAACCTAGCCGAACTGAAGACACATTGTTTGCAAACGCTGAATGAAGCGCTCACCGGAAATGTGATGACGTTGCTTTTGCGTTCTGCGGGGCGGGGCGGGGCTCTGCCGTTTCTCCAACGCAGAACCACGTTGTCGCTCTTTTGTCAATAAAGTTTCTTTTTCAAGCCAGGCAAGATGGCAGAGTACGATCTTACCACCAAGATAGCACATTTTCTGGACCGGCATTTGGTTTTTCCGCTGCTGGAGTTCCTGTCTGTGAAAGAGGTATGGTAGTTTTTGTGTTATGTGCGTAAAAAGTGAAACGTGGCTGTTTATTAGAGATGTTTATACGGTAAAAATATGATTGTAGCCGGCAGCGATTCATCAGCCGGCTAACTGGCTAGCAGTCACGTTAGATAGCCGGTCAACCAGCAGCTAACCATAGCTATTTACCAACTAGGTATTCATTTCAGTCTTTTATAACCGGATTGTTCTTTTAACGTTTGCTGTAGAAGCCATAAGTGGTTGCACATCGTAAAAACGGACATCTCGTAGGTATTTGCTACCTAGCTTGTTATTGTTACCCCGCGTGTTAGCTTATAGGTTAGCAACTGTAACGAGCGCACAGTATAACAACAGGCTGAATGGGAGGAACAGCATTCATGTGTCTGCTGTGGTAATCCCAGCGTTATTCAGTAGTATATACACAGGGATTTGATTGTTTGAGTTCACGTTTCAAAGAGAACCAACTGTGCACGTGTGTGTGTTGTTGTTGTTGTAACAGATCTACAATGAGAAGGAACTTCTCCAGGGAAAGCTGGACCTGCTCAGCGACACAAACATGGTGGATTTTGCCATGGATGTGTACAAAAATCTGTATCCGGACAAGGAAATCCCACACTGTAAGAAAGCAGCTTTAATGGTTTGCTCTGTTGTTACAGCACAGTAAGAACTGTTGTGCCGCAGGCGCATTTGATTTGGGCACAGATGAGACTACAAACACTGTAAACTAGTAGTCCAAAAATTAACTTAGTCAAGTTTAAAAGCAGTTTTGTTTTTAAAGTGGACTAAAATACCAGGAAGATGCAGACTTCTGTGAAGTATGATAACACGGCCTGTTTGCTTAACTACATGGGTACGTGTTTAGTCACCCCCAAAGGCCCGTTTTGATCCAGGTGAAACCCTCTCATCTTATGTATTGTGTTTCCTTAATCTTAAAGTGGAAGCAAACTTTAGTCATGTAATAAACCACATATCAGAATCTGAATACTTTGTTAATTTCGGGGGGGGGGTAGTTTTATTACAGATGCTCACTTGAAATATAAATATGATAGAAAATGTAAAGTTAAAACAATACTATGTAGAGTATAGAGATGTTGTTAGAAGTGAAAACAGTCCAGGTGTCATAAGGAGGAATATTTTCCTGTGACTTTCTGTGGTTTATGGTGGTGGAATGAGTCTTTTGCTGAACGTGCTCCTCTAGTTGTCCAGTACGAGAGCCAAATAGAAACTAGACCTTCTGTAAAGTAGCCTCAGTTACTGTAAATACTGACCAACCACATGAACAGTTTAGATTTAGGAGCTCAGGAAATATTGGTAACATAATTTGAAGTTTACATGGTTACCCTTAAAAAAAAAAAAAAAGAAAGGGTTTTTTAAGTAAAGCTTGACAGGGAAAATTTGGCTTAGGTTTTGCAGTGGCCTGCAGTTGTTTTTTTTTTTTTTCAGCAAGCATAAATGGGTTTACCTGCTGCTGGCTTGATTGTGTTTAATGAGAGTGAACGTTCTGCTTCAGCCTTGAGGGAGAAGAGGAGTACTGTGGTGGCGCAACTGAAGCAGCTCCAGTCAGAGACGGAGCCAATCGTCAAGATGTTTGAAGACCCAGAGACCACTCGGCAGATGCAGTCCACGAGGTCAGAGAAATGCATCTGTTTCAGAACCTTGCTCATTCTGTACTACAGCTCTGATCAGATTATTCTTGTGATTTTTATTCTATTTGTTTTGTTCTTACAGAGATGGGAGGATGCTGTTTGACTATCTGTCAGAAAAACACAATGTAAGTACTTGAATGTTAGCTGCGTATGGACACTGCGTTTCTTATTTGGTGAAAGGTGCACTGCATTTTAATCTTGAAGTTGGGAGCTTGATGTGTGCTTTAGTTTCCATAACAACCAGCTGTCACAGTGAGCCAGCAGGACTGTTATCCAAATCTGTGAATCCTTAAACATCCAACATGATACACCACTGTGCTCATTACTTATTCAAAAATCAGAGTAAATACTTCTTGGATTTTAATTTTACCCCTTAAATCTAATGTAGAGAAAAAGTACGCTTCTTGTTGGCAATTAGTCAATGCATGCCAATGTTGTGCAAAGTCATGTGCAATAAAAAAAGGGGACTTGTCAGTGTGAAAAAAGAACAGGCTTTGTTTTGCCAAAAAAAGATGAAAGATGCTGCCACATGCACTAATCAGCCACTTGCTGTCAGCTTTGCAGCCTCTCCCTGTTAGCCTTCTTAGAGGGGAAAAAAAAGATGGTGGCAGTTTTAAACGTGCAGCATTCATTTCACTGTACTGCAGGGCAGTAGACATTTAATATTAACTATAGGGATGTTTAATTTTCTAGTTAAACAGGAGAAAAAGCTGAAGGTGACGTCTCTAGAAATCCAGAAATATTCAGAAAACATGCAGAATATGTTGGACAAGGTTAAACATGGTACAGATGTTGTGCTTGTGTGTGAGAGTTATTTCAAACCATTTATCAGTATTTAAACATCTAGTTGGCTACTTGCACACATCCCCACTTGATATGTCATGGCTTTAAAAATGACAATGTTATCAGCTTACTCACAGGTACTGATGGAAAAAGTTACAGTCAAAGTTAAATCTTGCTTCCATTATTTATTTATTTTTAGTTATGTGTCTATCTATGTTGAGTGTGTGTGTGTGTGTGTGTGTGTGTATGTGTGTATGTATGTGTGTGTATATGTATATATATATATGTATGTGTGTATATATATGTATGTATGTACACATACATAGTTGGTTGTGTGTCAGTTTTTAACTCTGCTCATTGTGCTTCAGGTTTTTAATCATCTGTATTTTTACTTCTTAGTTTCGTCAAGAATACCTGGACACTCTGTACAAGTACGCCAAATTCCAGTATGAGTGCGGTAACTACTCCGGGGCTGCAGAGTACCTCTACTTCTTCCGTGTCTTGGTAAGAAACTCTATACAGTATCTCTGTACATGTAATCAATATCAAATTGGATGCCTTTATTTCCAGTTTTTTGGTTGTTTGGTTTTTGTTTTTTTTTAAACAGCACTTGGTGTGATTTGATTGTGATAAACTGTTGCCGTTTGCTCAGGTTCCCTCAACAGACAGGAACGCGTTGAGTTCTCTGTGGGGAAAACTGGCCTCTGAGATCCTGATGCAGAACTGGGAGGCAGCTATGGAGGATCTCACTCGTCTAAGGGAGACAATCGACAACAATGTAAGAAAATAATTCAGAAGAATGTTTGTGGGATGCACATCCACCTTTCTGTCCAGTGTAATGTTAAACATTGCATAGGTAAAGAAACTGTGTATAAAGATACTTTGATGGCAACCTCGGGTTGCTAGGGAAAAATGTGTATTCCCCGACTGGTTGGTGAGTGGTTGCTGGCTGTCGCTGGGTGAAATTGGTCACAAAGAGGGTGCTACACCAAAAATCTCCATGTGATTGCTTTTGGTCACTAGCAGATTGCTGCGGTCGCCTGTAGTTCCCATGGAAGATGGCAATTTGCCTGCAAAAACTTGCAAACTAACCACTGAGCGGTAGTGAAACTTGAAAAGTGCGACACAAACCAGAAACAAAGACAGATTTTAAAGTAAAAGTTGTGCCTTACTGCTGCAACCAACATGTTTCAAAAGGTGCAACTGTTACTTTGAAGGTGAACGGTCTCCCTTTCCGGTTTGCATCACACTGTGCAAAGTTTCACTACCACTTAGCCAGTAGTTGGTGAATGTTTGCAGGCAAGTCGGTATCTTCTATACAAACTATGGGCGACTGCATCAGTCTGTTAGCAACCCAAGCAATTGCAAGGAGGTTTCCGATGCAGCACCGTATACCTCTTTTGACCTAGCAACCTCCAGCAACTACTCGCCAACTTGTCAGGTCAACCGGAGGTTATCAGGCAGTCGGCAGCTGGTCTCTAGGCCGGTGTGACTGTAGCCTGTCTTTTTTGAGCGGTGCCGGTGACAAAGCTTAAAACCTTTGGTCAACACTTCTGCTCACGAGAGGTTGGAGAGAATGAGATACCAGGAAGTTTATTTCCCAACTAGAGTTTTTTAGAATACCACAGAGAGGTCACTGAATCAAGGTTAATCATTATTTAACCTACTGTAGCCCAGTTAGACCCAGAGGCTGCGACAGGAGCAGCGAGAAGGGACTATCAGATCAGTAAGTTATTGTTGCCTTCTATTAATGTAACGCCATCCACCTGCTGTTATGCAAATTGTGTAGTGGAACAGATGAACAGCAGGGCCGTGTACATGCACCTCTGGACGCAGGAGGAAACATACTGGGGAGTTTTTTTTTCTCATTTCCAGCATGAATAGAAAGTAATGTGTATATGCAAGTGGGAGAGCATTTAGTCACGTTTAACCATGTTTACATACAGCAATAAATGATTTCTCCCACATTAATTAGTGGACACAAGTGGACAGATATTAGCTGACCAGTGTGAAGTCATAACATTTGCCTGTTTTTTACTTTTTATAACGCCTACATTTTTTTTTTAATGTTTTAATGTGTAAAAAAAATTAACAGGAGCAGTAGGTTTATAAGATACACTAGCTGACGGTTGTAGCTTTTGTCTTTGAAAAAAATTGAATAAGTACTCCCTGGTGTATAGGCCAGGCCATATAGATACTGATTCTTATGCCGGTCATGCTGCCTTGTTTGCGGTACGCTGACAAAAACCCTGATCTGACATTTCCTAACTTTCCATGTTTGTGTTGTCTTTCCTTTCAGTCTGTGAGTTCTCCTCTCCAGTCACTCCAGCAGAGGACCTGGCTCATTCACTGGTCCCTCTTTGTGTTCTTCAACCATCCCAAAGGCAGGGACAACATTATCGAGCTCTTCCTGTACCAGCCTCAGTGAGTCACTGTATAATCAGTATATCGCAGAACAGTCATCCTTTTAATACAGTGCAAGGCATGTGCTCAGGCTACTGATGCTGTCATCTGCTTATATTCTTTATCCTCCTCAAGGATGTATGGCTGAGGGACACTCGGCTTTTCACTTTTTAAACCTT
>VVAS01115389.1:0-17823 GCA_015103295.1 Ptychochromis oligacanthus
CAATGACATGCAAATCAATTTAGAACTTTTATGTAATGTGTTTTTTCTCTCTCCGTTAAAATGAAACTACCAGAAATATTAGACTGTTCATTTCTTTGTAAGTGAGCAAACTTACAAATTCAGCAGGGGATCAAATAATTATTTCTCCCACTGTACAAGGTCTTGAATAATCAGGCCCCATCATATCTTAAAGACCTCATAGTAGCACATTATCCCAATACAGCACTTCTCTCTCAGGCTGCAGGTTTACTTGTGGTTCCCAGGGTATGTAAAAGTAGAATGGGAGGCAGAGCCTTCAGCTTTCAGGCCCCTCTCCTGTGGAACCAGCTCCCAGTGTGGGTTCAGGAGACAGACACCCTCTCTACTTTTAAGACTAGGCTTAAAACGTTCCTTTTTGATAGAGCTTATAGTTAGGACTGGATCAGGTGACCCTGAACTGTTCCTTAGTTATGCTGCTATAGGCTCAGACTGCTGCGGGACTTCCCATGATGCACTGAGTGTTTCTTTTTCCACTCCCCACATGTTTATACACTATTGCTGTATGTCATTAAATTTTATCTCCTTTCTCCCTTAGTCTGTGTTTTGTCCTGTCTCCCACAGGGAGCGTGTTTAAGAATTTAGTATCTTCTTGAGATCGGATCACAGTGCAAACACGACCACCTCAGATGTGGTCTTGCTGATCTGAGTGCATTCAGAGTATTCTCCATAACCTTACACTATCCATTTTCCTACATATACACAAGTTATCCAGGTACAGATGGCATGATACTACATGTCTAAATGGAGCTTTTCTTCTCTCACAGTTTATAACCAAGCATGACTTTGTTTTCAACATTTCTCAAAAACTCTGCTTTTCTCCATTTCCTTTTATATTTTAGCTTAACTCTTCTCATGGGTAATTTTAATATGACAGTGTTTTTTTTATCATTTCATTTTATCTGGTTTTAGAAATGAAGTTGGTATTATTTGCAAAATTAAAAAATATACAGTACTTAAATATTAAAAAGTACTACTTAAGGATTTTTTTAAGTGTTTCATTTGAGGAAAAAACACCACACACATGTGAGCCATGTCTTTGCTTCCTGCTGACAGGAGCGGTTGCCTCACGCTGTGGATCAGACCTTCTGTCTGTGTATCCCTCCACCAAATGTGACCGGCACTCTGCACCTGGGCCACGCTCTGACTGTAGCTGTAGAAGATGCTCTGGTTCGATGGTAACTATCAACAGCACGTGCAACATGCTGCGTGAAGCATCTCTTGTCTGTTTTTACACTGTTTGAGAAAGCTCATCTGTTAATGGTTTGTAATCCACCAGGAGAAGGATGCAGGGTTACAGAGTCCTGTGGGTGCCTGGATGTGATCATGCCGGTATCGCAACACAGGTATGACAGCTTTATGTCACTGGTCTCTTTCATGACATGATCGCGTGCCTGTACGTAAGTTGTCTGCTGCAAACGTCCCTCCTGGTCATACTGACTTAGAAGAAATGCCCTTCTAGCTGTAGCATAAGTGCTGCACAGTCCTCATTGTACTCAGAAACAAAGCATGGAAACTCAACAAGCCAGTCTTTTTTCAGTAGTAATTTTCATTGTGTGTTAATTGAAGTTTATTTTCATCTAGATATCATGTAGGATTTTTAAGGTTTAGGAAAAGCTTTAAAAATTGTTATTACACAGTTGCTACATTTGTCACACATGTCCCGTGCTCTGGAGTGCAGTCTTTAATCTCATTTGGCGATGTTCATGTGTTGTAGACGGTGGTGGAGAGGAGACTGCTGAGGCAAGCAGGGAGACGCAGACAAGACTTCACGAGGGAAGAGTTTCTAGAAGAGGTGTGGAAGTGGAAGAATGAGTGAGTCTTCACTTTCATGCGTCCCTCCAGATGTGCTGTGTGGCCTGCTCAGTGTTTACTTTGCTCAGTTGAGTGCTTTTGTCGCAGGAAAGGAGAAGAGATCTACCACCAGCTGAGGAAGCTCGGAGCTTCTCTGGACTGGAGCAGAGCCTGTTTCACCATGGATCCAGTAAGACTCTAGTCACATATGTTACTCCCTTGCTACACAGATAATCATTCTGATGGAGTCTTTCATATGAAGGAGTCAAGAATTAGAAAAGATGTGTGAGGCCAGGTGAGGTTTTTGCTGCAGAACCTATGCTTAAACAATAAAGAACTGCACAATGGTTATGGGATGTAATAGTACCTCAACTGTTTGTCAGTTAATCATTTATTTAGTGTGAAAATAAAAACCCGATATTGCACTGTTTTTTTGTTTTTGTTTTTTTTTTCAGTGTCAATCAGGAAGTGTAAGAATTTGCAGAGATTTTCAGGAGTAGGGCTCAGAGTGTGCTGCGACTGGATCGCCATCTTCTGAAGCCACTCCTTGTTTGTTGTTACTGTAACAGGAGCAGCACCCTGTCTGCTTTAGTCATAATGATTACAAAGTAAGTGTAAGTCATGGCATGAAGGCCTTGCTGTGTCGCTGGTTGACATTTGACAGTGGGGAAAAAAATGAAAACAAACCAGAGCGGTAAGGAAGCAACACAAGCACGGCTGGATAGCAGACTCCCCCTCACTCAGTTGTGCTGTGTGCTGATGCGCACCACTCCGGTAAACATACTGAACAGACACGCACGGACCAGTCAATAAAAGTGGTCAGCACTTCCTGATGATGTCACCACTCAATAGGAACCTCTGGCTCTGGGCCGACAGCTGCTTGATGTTTCTTTATAACAAGCAGAGAGCACAAAACGCCGTGTTGTCTTCAAGAAGGTTTTCACCCTCCGCTCACAGACCGATGGGAAAGTTTATTATCAGGACGGAATTTGACAGATGAAGGTCGGACACTACTTTCAAGCATTTTTGACTGCATAGACACAAAGATCTGATGGGAAGTATGTAACTGACATATACAGTTTTGTCTGTATGTCTGAAAACACTTGGGATCTGTTGGGACCGCTCGGAAGGACACAGTTAATGTTCTTCACTAGTGTTCATCTCAACTAGCAATCATACTGATTTATGAGTAAGCACACTGTGAAAAATAGGAGGGTGATAACACTTACAAACCTTTGTTTGGACAACAGCATTTTCACAGTTTGGAGGCTTAAAAATTTCCAGGTCTGCTTCCAATAAAGTTGATTTATTTTTTTTCTTCCTCCATGTAGCACTTCTTTCCATCTGGTAGAAGTCCATCTCTGTTCAGTCCCATTTTCTTTGATGATATGAGCAGCAATGACAATTTGAACCAAGTAGCAAAGAATGAAGGTGTTTGTTTCGGTTTGTGGCTTCCCAAGATGGTGGTTCCACCCAACAATGCATCGTGCAGTGATGCCACAGTGATGTCAGTTGCCAAGCTCTATAAGGGGGAGCTGTAGTAACTACAGAGGCATAAAGGTGATCTCCTAGAGCATGAAGCTGTGGGGAAGAGTAGTGGAAGTTTTATTTACAGGAGAGGTGACGGTCAGTGAGCAGCAGTATGGTTTCATACCAGGAAAGAGCACTACTGTTTGCTTAGAGACTGCTGATGGAGACGGTCAGAAGGAGATGCACTGTAAGGACTTAGAGAAAGCATGGAGCATATGAAAGAGAGCTGAGAGAGGAGGTGCAGTATTTCCTGAGGAAGTCAGGAATGGCAGAGAGGTAAGTAAGAGTGGCGTAACATGTATGAAGGTTGTGAGACAGAGGAAAGGAAGAGATTGAAACAGATGATCTGCGGTGGTGACCCCTAACATGAGCAGTTAAAGGAAGAAAAAGAGAACTCCTCACTTGTTCTGATCTTACTTCCAAATCTTCCTTAAACAAGCACTGCTGAGCACGTACTTGTTTTTCTTCTTTTTTTTAATACCCTCATACTGTAGTAGGCCTTGTGTACCCACATCAGTATTGTTTGTAATATATGACAAAGTTCTTACACATCTTCTACAACAGCATGAGAGAAATGGTACTCTCAAGCTGTTGTACCAGCTCTCAAGCTGGTCTATGCTTAAGTACTGAACTGGCTTTTGGGATTGATGAAAAGGCGAGGAGCACCTTTAACTGTTTGTCCTGTGTGTGTGATTTGATTTGAGGGTTTTAGCAGAGCTGTGACGGCGGCATTCGTCAGACTGTGTGACTCTGGTCTGATTTATCGCTCAGAGGCTTTGGTCAACTGGAGCTGTGCCCTGGAGTCTGCCATCTCTGACATAGAGGTGAGACAGCTTCACATAGATGTACAGTAAATACAACAAGTGGACAAACTAATAGAGAAACAGGTGCCTGCAGCGTCTGCTCCAGCCAAAAACTACTTGTGTCCTCGTGTTTGTTTGCTAGTGATCCAGACATATTCATTTGTGGAAAAGGGGTTGTATAATTGATTAATAATAAACTTCAATATTAGTTTTGTTTTTTAAAAATACTCCATTTATTTATGGTTTTAAATCACCATTTTATCTTATAAAGTGTTCCTCAGCACGTGGAATTCAAACAGTTTCCATCACATGTAGAAATGAAAGCTGATATGGTGGGAAGTGAGATTACATAAGTACATAAGTGAACAAAAAGACTGTTCCTGAGATGCAGCTGAAAAGGTCTGGAAAAGAGTTAAGTGACCCTTGAATCAACAAAAATGATAGACTTTGATCTAAAAAATGAATAAAAAAAGTCTTTAGTAGTTGTACTGTGAAGAGTTCATTTGCTCTTTGCCTTCATGTGAGCAAAAATCACAAGAAACCTTCAGCCTTCAGTGTGTGATTGATGGGATGAGCTCAAATATAATGTTCACACACAATCACAGCACTTGGTGTTACTCTTTTTTTTGTCCACTTATTGTAATTTTATTTCCGAATTATTATTAATTGTGCTGTATCCCTCTGATGTAAAATCACTTTAATCCATCACCAGGTGGACTCGAAGGAGCTCTCTGGGCAGACCATGCTGTCTGTTCCTGGTTATGAGAACAAGGTGGAGTTTGGAACGATGCTGAGCTTCGCGTACCCTGTAGAAGGCCACGGTGAATATTTGTCACTATCCTGGACCATGATGCATGTCGTATCTTGTACAATGACTTTTCCCCTTCCCTGTAATTTAGATACTGAGGTGGTGGTGTCCACCACCCGTCCTGAGACTATGCTGGGAGATGTGGCTGTAGCTGTTCACCCTGACGACCCTCGATACCAGGCTAGTAGTTTTTAAAAGTGTAAGACAGTGTAGACAGATGTGCATCTAGTTAAGGAATGTGACTGTTTATGAGTTACACTATTTCAGCACAAGGGATAATTTTAGATTTTTTTGTCGTTGCATAAGGCCTTTTCAGCCCAAACATTAACAAGTTGAAAACACAGTGGTAGTTCATAGAAGCATGGTAAGAAATGTAAAAAAAACATGACTGAGTGAGCTGAATAACATGTTCACCACCTCAAGGCAGAAAAAAGATACAAAAACCCATCATGACACAGCTGTGAGATACTACAGCCGCCTCCAGACATCACATAATTTCATTAAAAATAGCACAAAGACAACATATTCAATGTTGAAACAGAACTTTTATTGCTTTTGAAAAATCTCTGAACAGCTGCTCAGAACCAGACAAACATCCATTTCAGAGTTGGCGTCAAAGCTTATCAAGTTGCTCAAAGTTGTCAAACAACATGCAGTTTATTAAAGGGGAGTTGTACAACACAATGGAAATGGTAAAGCAGATAACAAATCGCCTCACGCTGTACGTCATTATATCAGGCACATGGCCACACGCCAAACAAATGAACAGCAGACCTGAACCGTGGAAACAAATGATAAGTGAATAACATGGCACTTGTGCTTATATCTCCGCTTCGTCCACTTTGTTTCAGGCTCTTCATGGGAAGCAATGCAGACATCCTTTCACCAACAGACTGCTGCCCGTTATCACTGATTCAGTGGTGGACATGGAACTTGGAACTGGTGACAGCTTCACCCTCTCTATCACAGCCTCACGCAAACCTGAGCGTTTGAAGCTTTGCAGAGAAAATGTGTGCGTCTGAAGCCGTTCCCCCCTCTGACCGGCTGTGTCCATCCATTCCCTGTTTGTGTTTTGCAGGTGCAGTGAAGGTGACTCCTGCTCATGACCACACAGACTTCCTGCTCTCACAGAGACACTCACTTCCGCACCTCACTGTGATTGCAGGGGACGGCACAATGACGCCATCCTGTGGACAGTGGCTGCAGGTGCATGAACACCACTGTCAGAATGTGTAACCTTGGTATTACTACATGATGTGTTGAAGATATGTAAACAGCTTGTAAAACACTGTTGTCCATGTGGCAGGTGTATCAGAACAAAGTGCTGCTGGCGAGGTTTGATGTGTCTTTATCCCATATGTTTTTATTTCATTTTTCCTTTGTCCTCTTTCCTGTTTGAAGGGAGTGAAGCGTTTTGATGCCAGACAGCTTGTTGTGGATGCTCTGGTTGAGAAGAAACTGTTCAGAGGAAAGAAAAATCATGCCATGACTTTACCCATCTGCAGGTAGAGGAACATGTGAAAGCACACTTAACATTTACGTGTGCCTCAAAATGAACCTAAAAGCACCTAGAAACATAGACAGCACAACACGGTCCATCCAGCCAAGTGTGCATATTCTTTTCATTCTAAAATTTAGTAGCAGCTGATGCCGCAGCAGAGATATTGATTTGTTTTTGTGTAGGTATAGAGATGAGTGGCAAATGAAAGGAAAAGCCTGATTGCTTGACCCCCTACAGTAACCAGATCAGGGGGCTCTGTTTTGCTGGCATAGGTCAAGTCTACTTGTCCCCTTTGAAGGTTGAATCACTGCAAATCAGTACAAAGATGTTCTGAGTGAACACTTTTATCCTACAATAAAACATCTTCATCCTCATGGCCTCTTCAAGGCCTCATGGCCAGGAGACACCAGGGGTCTCCTGCAGGTCCCTGCAGGGTTTGATGAGGATGAAAAGATGTGAATCGTGATGCTATGGACTGCAAAGTCACCAGATGTCAACTAAGTTGAACAACTATAGGTGATTTTGGACAGGTGTATTAGACTTTACACTCCACCACCATCATCAAAACACCAAATCAGAAGTTCTTTTAGAAGAAGGGTGTAGCTTTCCTGTGACATGGAGACTCAATGCCAAGGTGCACCGAAGCTGTTCTGACAGCAAGTGGTTGCCCAACACCATTCGGAGCCAATTTATGCTTATTTTTCCTTTAATCTGTCACACGTCTGAGCTTGGCTTATCTGTTCCAGCAGCCTTTATAAGGAGCACATGTTTATGCATGAGGTCATGTTCTTATTTGTTTGTGTTTTCTCTTTCCTGATTCTTTTCCCCTCTGACCCCCCCGTCTCAGCCGCTCAGGAGACATCATCGAACCCATTCTAAAAAAGCAGTGGTTCGTCCGCTGTGATGAAATGGCAAAAAAAGCTGTGCAGGTAAGTTTAAGGCTGAGATGTTGAGGCTGATAACTGATAGGCGATACATCAATTGCATTACATACTTTGAAGGAAAAAAAAAAACCTTAGTGAAGAAGTACTCCATTGATGTCATCACATCGTTGAACTTTTTTGAAAACACTTGTTAAATACTCAAATGTGGGGGGGAAAATGAGCCGTTCTCTTTCCTGGTCAGGCTGTTGAGGACGGACAGCTGGAAATCATTCCTCACTACTACACCAAGACGTGGAAGAACTGGCTGTCCAACATCAGGTATGTGGCGTGTGTGTCGTCATTGCTGCTGTGATGTGTGTGAAATGACACCACTCTGGCAATAAAGGAGCTCTTGTCACAACATGTGGGTTGTGAACAGTGTGCCTCTGTTTGCTCTGCAGTGATTGGTGCATATCCAGGCAGCTCTGGTGGGGTCATCAGATCCCTGCTTACCAAGTGATGCTTCCGAATTCTGCAGGCAAACAAGAGGTTGGTGTGTGCATATTTAGGATTTTAAAAGGAACACTGCTGTGAAATGACAGGCCTGTGTGTTCACTTGTGAATACAGTATAATCCAGTTCAGTCTTGAACCAAAAGTCTGGCTGTGCAGATGTTTGAGTGGTAGATTAATGGGTTAACTAGCTGATAGTTCCCACATTGTACACCAGTGTCAGTCTGTTCCAGACTGTATTACAAGTGTGTGTGTGTGTGTCTGTGTGTGTGTGTTATGCTTGTGTAGGAGCAGTGGGTTTGGGGACACAGCGAGGACGAGGCCCGTCAAAGAGCTGCTGTCAAATATGGAGTGAAGCCAGAAGCCCTCACTTTGACTCGGGGTGATTCATCTCCCTCTGAACCTTTAACCTGCTGTTGTATCTACTATTTATTTATTTATTTATTTATATTCCTGCAGACGGTGCTGCTAGTATTATTATTGCTGTAACAACTAATATAACCATATAAAACTGAACAGTGCATTGTTACAGTCAGTGAGGCATTTGATCAGACCCAAATTCATGCAGCAGTGGCCCACAGATAAGAAGAACAGCCCCCACAGAGCCCTGATCTCAGCATCATAGAGTTAGTGTGTGTAGGATTACATAAAGAGACAGAAGACAGTGAGACAAACTACATCCACAGAACAGCAGCAGCTGCACGTACCTTTATAAACAGCTGGCAAAGCGTACTGAGGAGAACCGCTGCTGTTTCAAAGGCAGAGTGCATGCAGCAGATGTTCAGCTTTTTAGGTTTCACTCATATATAAAAACAGTCAAAGGCATTATGTTTTGAAATGGGGCTGGGTGATATGACCTCAAATCAAAATTAATTAAATTAAAATTAAAACATTTTACCTTGATTACAATTAATGAACTATTATTATTATTACTTTTTTTGGTTCTTGCCCTCATAGTTCACCGATAAGGTTTGTACTGTAAATATACTCATTTACTAAAGCTGGATATTTTTTTGATATGATTGTGCTCCAAGTGTGAAACAGACCGGTGGTGTTACCTTTGGTCGTTGAAACGGTTTTTCTGCAGTTTTCTGTTTTCTTCTTTTTGTTCGATGTCGTCTTTACTAAAGCCAAAAAATGTGTCCAAACAACAGACACGGCATTTATCTTTGGTACGAGCTACTCAATTTGCTCAGTCGGCACAGTGATGCTTCCATGTCGCCGACTGGGCAGGGCGGAGTTACTTGACAACATGCGGTAGTATGTTTTTAAGGGGACAACACATAAACACACGCTGGGGGGAAATATTAACAGAGTAAATAAAAATGAAATAACCGACATGGGTAAGATTACATTGATTAGAGATTCTGAATGTCGGTTTTGATTAATTCTCGATTAACTGCCCAGCACCTTCACATTACTGTTAGTGCCTAAAACCTTTGCACAGTATTGCGTCTCAGTTTATTCAGAACAAAAAGAAATGGCAAGGATTGAGGTCATTTTGAAACAGTGTTAGGAAAAAAGCCAGTTGTATCAGTTTAAAATGAAATGTGCTCGGTCCAGTTACTTTCTGAAGTGACTGGATTACTGACTTTATGGAGTTTGACCATTAAGATAAAATAAATTAATGAAATGGGATGAGGCGTGACAGAATTTGAATTCAGCTCTAACAATCACATTTTTCCCCTGCGTCAGACCCAGATGTCCTAGATACGTGGTTTTCCTCGGGGCTGTTTCCCTTTGCCATGCTTGGCTGGCCAGAGAAGGTACTGTACTTCCTCTAAGTGAACATAAAAAGAAACAGCCCCTCAGCAGATACCCCTGTCCCCCAACCTTAACCTGCCCAAACTTTCCACAGACTGCTGACCTTCAGCACTTCTACCCTAACTCTGTTCTGGAGACGGGCAGTGACCTCATCTTTTTCTGGGTGGCGAGGATGGTGATGCTTGGAACAGAGCTGACTGGGCAGCTACCCTTTAAACAGGTATTTTTCTAATGATGAGAAAATCCCAAACGGAACCCTTTTTACACAAGCACTACTGATGAATCACAGTGTCAGCACATCCTGTTTTTTTTCCCTCTCATCCTGTTCCCATTGTGTCTCTTAGGTTCTGTTTCACTCTCTAGTGAGAGATAAATATGGCAGGAAAATGAGTAAATCTCTGGGAAATGTGATCGACCCATTAGACGTTATACATGGAGTCTCTCTAGAGGTAGGTAACACGATGTATTGGTCCAGGAGGCAGTAATGACTGTCTGACATCTGTCACACTGAATGAAGGGCTTCAACATTTTTAAAGTAGTGTCAGAAACATTATAATCTTAGTGTACTCCAGCAACCTGGCTCAATAGTAAAGTTGATATATATCAAAGAACAGAGAAGTGGCTCAATAGTGTAGTGGTCTGCACATTCACTTGACAAGTGATAAAGTGAAAGGTTGCTGGTTCAGTTCTAGCTGGAGATACAAATTCCCTTTGGTGTTGTCATGAAGGGCATTGGAGAAAAAAAGACAAAAAAAACCCACCTACCAAATCAAACATGTAGTGCTACCCGCTGTGGCAACAGGGAAGTAGCTGAACGTAGCTTTTTGTATATATCAAGGTACAACTTGAAGCTGTCTCCTTTCTATTTCTGAAAGGGAAAACATTTTCTTTCTTCCATAACTTGTAATAAACACAGACTGAAAGCTTCTTCTGTGCTAGTGCAAGAAAAGGCGCACCCTCACCCTACACTGTCATAAAGTAGTGATGATGTATCCTGATGTCAGTGTTATGTTAGCCTGGGAAGACCCACGGTTATATTCACCTGTAGTGTCTCACCTTAAGGCTTCTATATGGAAGCGGCTCACATACAGTAAAGCCAGGGTTTGCATGAACTTGTTAATCTGACACCAGCTCTCAGACAGACGACCCACGAACTGTCAACAATTAATATCAGCTTGTTAAAGTTAGCTTCTTACCTGAGTCTCTAATGATGACACCTGTCCATGGGGAGACCAAACGTCTGCTGAGGAAACAGTCATTTTCTTTTTTCTAACCTTGACATGATTTTTGACTGAAGGGACGACAGTTTTGCGACTTGAGCTGGACTTTATTTTCTTGGATCTTTTCATAGGGTTTATTAACAGTAAGAACACTGTTCGGTAATCAGTTATTCTGGAAGATTTTTGCTTATTCAGGCACCTCAGAGGCATCAGTTGTTTTCCTTTCATTTTAGGGCTGCAGCACCATGTAGCTCTGTTACAATGTAACTAAGCAATGGCTGACAAAAGGCTGCTGTTTTATTTCACATAAAACTTCTGGGTTGATACAAAGATGCATAGTAGAATTTAAATAAAGGTGACGGCAGTATACTTGTATTCAGTTGAATGTGAGGAGAGTAATTCTGTGAGAACTGCAGACTCAGAGAAGGAGACCGCCGTCTGTTCTTCCCCTTTAAACACGTGTTGTTCTGAAAGTCTTTTCTTGTGTTTTTCTCTGTCCTCTTAGAGACTTCAGGAGAAAGTGAAGGAGGGGAACCTTGATCCGAGGGAGCAGCTGGTTGCCATGGAAGCACAGGTCAGCTCCCTTCTCTCCTGTCTCATTCTTTCTGGTTGACTGGCTGAGCACACTCATTACTTTCTCTCTTATCTGTCTGCTCCATCTGCTTCCCCACAGAGGAAAGACTTCCCCAAGGGGATCCCCGAGTGTGGGACTGATGCTCTGCGATTCGCCCTTTGCTCTCACAAGATGCAGGGTGAGTGACTTCCATCTCTTATCTGACAGGAAAGAACCGCTTGTCAGAGTGAATGAATGCGGAGCACAGTTTTGCAGGAAAAAAGACGCAGTCATTCTCTAGAATGACAGAAAGATGAGCTATGAGGGACTGCAGAACTTATTCAGCTGTTTCACAGAAAAGCCAGCCCTCATTACAGCACTGCAGGGCCCGTTAAAACCGTAAAATATGAGGTATATCAGAGTAACATTATGAAATGTTATCAGGGTGATGACCATTTTACTTTTCATTCAAGTTAAAGGTTCCTAACTAGTAACTAAGTTACTGGAGAACAGACCAACCAAAGAAGTGATCTACTTTAGACTAGACTCTGGTATTAGTGGGGTGTTTTATCTTCTTACTGTGTGTAATATTTTTTTCCCTTATCAGGAGAAGACATTAGTCTATCCATCTCTCAGGTCCTGAGCTGCAGACACTTCTGTAATAAAATGTGGCAGACCCTGAGGTTCACACTGGGAGTGCTGGGTGACAACACAGCAACAGTGGAAACATTACAAAAGGTACAGGAAAGAGAAATGTTTTGTACAGATATTTGAGACTATTTTTTAAATTCTATAGTTGTTGTTTGAAAAGCTTTTCTTATCGAATATTTTTGGAGCATAAGTTTGCATGGTTTCTGAAAAGAACGGATGGCCCCTGACAGCCTCTACAGTAAATGTTTGTGTGGCGCTGAGTTGGATTTGGCTGAAAATGTGCTGAATCACCTCAACACATAACTTTGTGGTGCAAAACAGGAAGACGGGTCTTTTCATCTGACACAAAGAAACAGCTTACGGAGTCTGACTACAACAGATAGTGCAGGGAACAATTGATTTAAATCTAAAAACCAAGTTCAAAAAATGTGTTTGCAGCACACATTTCACAACACAAAAATTACTGCAAAGTGAAGAGTGTTTGTTTTATCAGCACTGGTATGGGTAACATGTGTTTTCTAAAGGATGCACTGACACTGCAAATCGAAGAATATGAGCACTATAGGCTGTGCTGTGCTGTTCTCTTAAGCACAGGTGAATTTAACACTAGTGTAAAAAGAAAAAAGTGTTATTGTATAAAGGCTACTAGAGGTTTTCTATAGGCAGGTATAGCAGTTTATCACAAACACGACTTCAGCTCGAGTCCGCTACAGGTCATTTAGTGCATGTCATTCCTCGTCTCCATTATTCCACTCTTGCCCTCTGCTTTCCTGTCTGCTCTACTGTCCTGTCAAAAATAAAGGCTAAAAACTGTGTGAATGGCATACAGCAATGCAAAAATATTGTCTGACTCTTGCAGGGTGGTTAGGTCAGTCAGCTAGTTACCCTCTCATGGAGCTCTCTAATGGAAAAAAAAAATCTTCCATGCTGTTCCAGGGAGATCATTTCTGGGTTTCCTTTGACTCAGACAACAAAACAAATACTAAAATGGAAACAGTATGACATGCTGTAAATTTTTTTTAAAACAAAGAATAGCTGTGCAGTCTCTCGGAGATCAGCCGTTGATCTCTGAGAAAAAACATTCAAGGAAGAACAATCAAGGACTTTGACGATACTTGTGGAAGAGGCTTCAAAATTCGACTGAGTGAACGAGACCAAGCTGCATTAATGCAGTGATGGTGTTAGAAGTCCAGTGTGGATTATAAAAAACTCATTTACAGCAGTGCAGGTGGGGAGTAAAAAACAGAATTTCTGGCAAGATTTAATATTATTTTAGATATTCTTTTAAAACAAGACTTGAAAATTTTCTTGTAAATTTTCCTAAATATACCACTTAATCTCAGAGCTTTTTTTAATGTTTCTAGAAAATGTCAGGCCAATAAAGCACCTTTCAATTGTGTAACTTTTACAACTCATCTTTTTTAATCTCGGCTATGCCGTCATAAGGTTGGTATTTAGCTTGATAAGATGTCTGCCATGTAGATGTGTTGAATATACTGGAAATGACTGTGGCCTCTTTTCAGACGACTCCTCTGAGCAGCATGGACCGGTGGATTTGCTCCAGACTCTACAGCACAGTAGTACAGTGTGAGGAGGCCTTTGAAGCTTATGAGCTCCACACTGTCACATCTGCCCTGCACTCCTTCTGGGTCCACAGCCTGTGTGATGTTTACATGGTGAGGAGCAGGACGTTCACAGAACATGGTGCACTTTGATGTCATCCAAAAAGGAGATTAGAGATAAGATCATTAACGGTTTTCTTTGTATTGGCATTAATCTGCTTACTTTCTAAAAAGACGGGGTGATATATTTATCTGATTTCTCCATGGAAACAGGGAGGCTCATAGATTGATGGAAACAGATTAACCTAAATAAGACCTAAGTGTTTGAGTTGAGCCAACAGTTTCCATTTTTGTCTGTGTGTCTTGTAGGAGTACATCAAGCCTCTGCTGGTCCAGCAGGATGAGGGCGCAGCCCTCCACACTGGCACAGAGCACAGTGGTAACGTGAGGCAGTTGACCTCCACTGTTCTCTATCACTGTGTGTCTACCTCCTTGGCCCTGCTCTCCCCCTTCATGCCTTTCATCACTGAGGAGCTGTGGCAGAGACTTCAGCCATTCGCACCCGAAGCTGCTGCCCAAAGCAGCCTGTGCTTACAGCCATACCCCTGCTCTTCTCAGCTGGTAGGACTCTAACTAAAACCACATGGTTTTGGTTTTATTTGCTGAGCTTTTCAGATGTTTGTAGCCACCCTAATAAAGCACCTGTTACACAGACAAAAAAAGGCCACTAATGCCCATTAATGTCTGGATTTGGTCAGTCAGAATTCTTTCCCAGCTCAACTGATGCCAGTTGGAGTAAACCAAACTACAGTGCAGTATCAGGAGACTTATTTGGAATGCCTGAAAAAAATAAAAGCCAAAGTAGATAAGAAATATGGATTGGCAGACTATCCCTCTACTGTCAGAGATACAAAGCAGAGACGGGTCCAAACCAAGTACAGGCAAACTGGGATCTGGAAAAGAAAGACACTACAATTGATGGCAACCAAAAGAAAACAGGATGGGATGGTCACTGCTTAATAGGTGAGCTTGAACCAGAGATGCACAGTATACAGTACAGCAACAAGCTGAATTTACTACAGTTACATTGTAATTCCAGATTTCAAAGGGCTTAATGACATTTCAGATGCAAACTGTCCTATGAGAAGCAGATAGTGATAATCACTGCCCAGTATGTACAAACATGCCACAGCATGAGGGATGCACTCTTCAGTTCATCCATCCATCCATTTTCTTCCGCTTATCCAACTCAGGGTCGCGGGGGGGTCTGGAGCCTATCCCAGCTGTCATAGGGCGAGAGGCGGGGTACACCCTGGACAGGTCATCAGTCTGTCGCAGGGCTAACACAGAGAGACGGACCTCTTCAGTTCTCACTTTTATTTATACAAGTGCAATTGACAACAACAGTCATCGCAATGCACTTTATATGTAAGATCAAGTCCCAACAATAGTACAGATAGAAAACAAACAATCCAACGATCCCCTGTGTGCAGCAGAAAAAAAAAATCTGCTGTTTTCAGCTGGGAAAGAGAAGAGAGAAAAGATGAGCATGTACAGAAAACAAACCATTAAAAAGGTACAGCAGGCAGGTTGGTGGAGTCAAAGATACCTGCAGAAAGGCACAGGGAGGGAGGACAAAGAGCAGAAAGCACAACTAGGGAAAAGAGAAGACAGAATTAATGGCTTGCAGTAGTGGCATATTAATGCATGGTGAGTGAAGGAGAGGAGAAATGCTCAGTGCATCATGGGAAGCCCACAGCAGCCTGAACCTATAGTAGCAGAACTAAGGGATGATTCAGGGTCACCTGATCCCGGACTAACTATACAGTCATGGCCACACGTTTTGGCAGTAGCATCACTGCCAATCTAAATTTTTTATTTATTTGCCAATAAAAGTTTTTGAAACTTATGAAATCTTTATGATTGTTCTTCACTATATCATAGAAGCATGTGAAAAATAATCTAAATAAAAACTGAAGCAACAAAGTGCATGAAAGACCAACTTTGTGCCGCTGCCAAAACTTTTGGCCACAATTGTAACCTCTATCAAAAAGGAATGTTTTGAGTCTAATCTTAAAAGTAGAGAAGGGGGTGTGTGTCTCTGACTAATCTGAGCAGTGAGCTGCTTTCTCAGGAGAGGGGCTGAGACTGCCTTCTGTTCTGCATCACGTACAGGGATGTACACGGCTGGATTTTCCACTCTGCATGTGTTTTAGCTGATGTTATTTTTTTTTTTACCTCTCCATGCTCTCAGGCACACTGGCATTTTCCTGAAGAGGAAAGGGATTTCCTACTGGTCCAGGAAGTGATCCGAGTGGCCCGTTCGTTACGAGCCCAGTGTGGCATAACCAAAGCAAAACCCGACAGTAAGTCAACAGCTGAGAGCATAACCATTTAAAAAAAACAAAAAAACAAAAAAAAAACCCACTTCCCCTGGTGAATACTCAAAATTTGCTATGTAGCAGTCCATTTATGTTTAGATATAGGAAAAAATATTGATAAATGAATAAAAATGTAGATTATTAAATCTGTTTAAATATTAATTTCTTTATATCTTGATTGTTTCAGTGTGGGCAGTGTGTTCACCCAGCCAGGCCCAAATCCTCCTCCGCTTCGGGTCAGCTGTTAGGACTTTAAGCCGGATCTCCAGCCTCCAGATCTGCTGTTCTGACAGAGTGAACAACCCCCTCTCAGTCCACTCCACACCTCCACCCAAAACAAGCCTCACTGGTGTGGTGGACCACACGTGTCAGCTACAGCTTCACTTTCAAGTATGTATCAGTCTCCTTCTGCAGCACCACTGAAGCATTATTAAGATGACTGGTTGTAATATCAGGCTCCCCATATAATCAGCTATGTGGATGACAATAAAAGTCACCTACAATTTTGATATTCAGCTTCAGCAAAAAGCACAGCAGGCTGTGATTTTGGCCTCTTAAGCGTGAGCATTATTTCACTGTAAATGAAACATCCTTTGAAAAACTAAGCCCATCCTTATTGCTTCCACAGGAATTCCGAGGGTAGGTAGCAGTCAGGTGCTGATAATTAAATGTGTGAACACCTCTGTAAAAGCAGATGTTTTAGCAGTTTGCTGGTCTGGAGCATTGAGTTCAATTCAATTCAATTCACTTTTATTTATATAGTACCAAATCACAACAACAGTCGCCTCATGGCATGTGTTAACACAATGCCACAATCTTCCCAGCAGTGGACGTCCCAGCAAATTCACTCCAAGGTAAGACCGTGCAGTGCTCAGAGAAGCTGCAAAAACCCAAAAGCTACATCTCTGACTCTACAGGCCTCAGTTAGCATGTTAAAGGTTAAAGTTCACAACAGTACAATTAGAAAAAGACTGAACAAGTGTGGCTTGTTTGGAAGGGTTGCCAGGAGAAAGCCTCTTCTCTCTAAAAAGAACATGGCAGCATGGCTTAGGTTTGCAAAGCTGCACCTGAACAAACCACAAAATGTCTGGAACAATGTCCTTTGGACAGACCAGACCAAAGTGGAGATGTTTGGCCATAATGCACAGCACCACGTTTGGAGAAAACCAAACACGGCGTATCAGCACAAACACCTCATACCAACTGTGAGCACGGCGGTGGAGGGGTGATGATTTGGGCTTGTCTTACAGCCACAGGACCTGGCACCTTGCAGTCATTGAGTCGACCATCAACTCCTCTGTATACCAAAGTATTCTAGACTCAAATGGGAGGCCATCTGTCTGAGAGCTAAAGCTTGGCCCAAATTGGGTCATGCAACAGGACAGTGATCCCAAGCACAGCAGCAAATCTATAACAGAATGGCTGAAAAAGAAAAGAATCAAAGTGTTCCAACGGCCCAGTCAAAGTCCAGACTTCAGCCTGATTGAAATGCTGTGGTGGGACCTTAAGAGAGCTGTGCATAAATGTGCATAAATGCCTGCAAACCTCAATGAACTGAAGCAACATTGTAAAGACGAGTGAAGTAAGTCTAATAACTATTCAGAGAAGCACTCTTTTTTAACTTCCTGTTTGCATTGTGATGAGAATCACATGCTGTCAGTAAGGACTCTAAATGTTTCTGGAATTCTCCTGGAGCGATGGAACACCAAAAGCTATTCCTCATTTGGGGTGGCTGTAGCTCAGGAGGTAGACCAGGTCATCTGCTAATCGGAAGGTTGGTGGTTCAATTCCTGGCTATTCCAGTCTGCTCCGGTCTGCATGGCAAAGTATCCTTGAGCAAGATACT
>VVAS01115396.1:0-11691 GCA_015103295.1 Ptychochromis oligacanthus
AGTTTGTTGCATGTTTCTTTTCTTAATTTTCATTCTCATCACCCCAGTGAGAACTCTTAGACTAATGTTAATTAGTGTAAAAAGGATATTTCCCTCCTTTCTGTTTTATTCTCCTTTCTGTCATACAAACTATTCTCCTGTGGTGTATAATGCATTCTCATTTGTAGGGAAGGAGGATAGTTTTCCAGGTAGTTAATTGTAATTTATGTCATAAATTCCAGAGTGACTATCAGAAAACCACAAAGAGATTTTGTTCAAAGCCGAAGTGTCCACAGAGCAGGCTCCTAGGTCTCCCAAGTTTGTCCTCAAGAAGTAGACGTAAGGGAATGCTGCTCTCGTGTTTTATAAACATTCTTCACCTGCTCAACTTAGCTTCTTGTCAACATGAGTTAACATAGTGGGAGCAAAAGAGAGCTAAAAAATGAAGGGCATATGGAATAGTATAGGTACATAGAGGGCTTCAATCATTAATAATCTGATAGGGAAGGTGGACAATGTAAGAAATGATATGTGGGATAAAAGCAGTAAAAAAGACAGAAAGAGACAGATAGAATTCCATTTTTGCAGGACTGAGTTTAACAATATTTCTCCAGATCTGTATTTTCTTACATCCTCTCTTTCTCTGACCCTCCACCCCCACTCCCTCACATGCACACACACACACACACACAGAAAGAGAGAGAGAGTGAAAGAGAGACTTTTCCTTATTTCTCTCTTCCTCTTTTGTCCCTGTGCTTCATAGGGGAACACTATACTACAGAATGCAGACTGTTGTAAAAAGGTGCCTTGGGCACCCAAGCATTCCAAGAGCGTTAAAAGCCTTCTAAGTCAGGATACTAACACAGAGCTGTGGTCAGACTGCACCACTGTAGCTTGCACAGGATCTGTCCTGTGGCTCTTAATTCCCTAATATGCACACCCCCGTTCATGTGCATTTGTCTTTTCTCCATATAGTTTATTGATTTGATACGTTAAGCAGTCACTGATGGATGGATGTGGTTAATTCAATGTGTAATTTGTCTCTTTTGGAACAAATGTGTGACTGCTTCAGTGTTTCAGAGTTCACTGTGTTATTTTATTCACATAAATTGTATGTTAGTTGTCACTTAAAATGTGTTTTTTAGCTTTTTCCTCTCTGTTCTCTGTTCTTCTTTAACACCGTTCAACCCCCACCTCCTGCCCCCACACACAATGCCTCGTAGTTGTGTACATTATTCGTGCGAGGCCATTGACTGCCAGGAACCCCTGATCCGCAATGCAGAGCTAAAGTGCAGTAGCACTGGCCGCCACTTCTACAATGGAGACCGCTGTACCATATCCTGCAACTCTGGATATGTCCTGCAAGTCCACCAGGATGATGACATCATCAAGAGTCAGGTGAGCACACAAACACACTGCTGCATACATCTTTAAATACACATAGGCAACTGCATACCTCACTTCACACAGAGAAACAAGAATACATAAAAATACGCATGCAAGCATTCAAGTGCAAAAATGTTAAAGCTCTTCTGTGGAAAATGCATGCACACATGAACTTGTAAATGCACACAAAAACATGCACT
Source organism: Ptychochromis oligacanthus (assembly GCA_015103295.1). NCBI lineage: Eukaryota > Metazoa > Chordata > Actinopteri > Cichliformes > Cichlidae > Ptychochromis > Ptychochromis oligacanthus. The sequence goes on from VVAS01115396.1 coordinate 1,566, forward strand.
GGTGCAAACTGAAATATACAAATGTCCATAAGACAAAAGTGCAAACAAGCATTCTTTCTGCTCTCTTCTTTATCTTTGCATTTATTTTGTCACCTGCAAAAAAACAGTCTTGGCATGGTAAGCCTCCAGGGAGAATGACAGCATAATCTTCCAGGTAGATGAGTGCTGCACTGAAAAGTGAAGCACCAGTCTCCTCCTCTTTCTAGTTTACTACACATATACAGAAACACTACCACACACAGACACACCGACACAACCAGCGCCACATGCACATGCATTAAACAAGCACAGACATAAAAGTGTTTAGTCTCTTGCTGAGCATGCTGCACCATCACCTCAAACAGTCACTTTGTATTTCTAGTCCACTGGGACGATGACATCATAGCGTAGTGTCTGCTCCCTCTCTCTCCCTCGCTCCATCCCTGCTCATTTCGCACACATTGAAGTCTCTGTTAAAGGGCAGAGATTTTCTGCCACTGTCACAAAGCAGCACGTATTAACACTTCCATGCAGATACCAACACACAAACAATCAAGTACAAGAAATGCAAGACAATCTCTTTCATAGAGATGTGGGGAGATACAGTGTGCCACACAGAATTCTTGCACACCACACGTAAACAAATGAACAGGGTAGTTCATGTCACATTGTGAACCTTTTGGATTTTGACCAAGCTGCAATGAAGACCATATAAATGCTTTATCCTTCTCTATGGCTTTATAAAGCTGTCTGCAAAACAATATGTTAATACTCTATTAGAGAGATGGGACATGTGTATTTTAGCCTGGGGAAAAAGAGACAATCCTCGCCTGTACTGTACGGTGTGTTTGCATGGGAGGGAGTGAGTGTGTGGAGTAAGAATTAAGAAAAGAAGGAGGGAAAAGCAAGAGCAGTAAGGGTATAAGAAAGATGGGTTGCACATAAATACTTTTTCGATGTTTGGTCTGGATTCTGACTTTAATATTGTTAAAGATACTTTTTCTGTTGTCCATATGATTGTCTCATATGTTATGTGCAAGTTGTCCTAACTGGAGACCACGAAGTAGTTTACTCATGCATAGCTGCACACGAAAATAATCAAACTGTATGCGTATTTAAAAAGCTATTCAAAGCTACATTTAAATGAACAAAACCTTAGAACATCTGTTTAGACTTTACAGACTTATAATTGCATTACATTTTGACTGACAACACACAATGTGTCTATTCACCAGTGTCAGTTTGTTTAGTGATAATTTATGCTTTGAAGCAAAGGAGAGCCATAAAAGTATGGAGAAAGTGGGGGGTTATGGGACCAGAAAAGGACAGAAGAGGAAGTAGAGATTTATGCCAAATATATTCTTTTGTACTTTGACTATTTGCCACAAATGACTGACAGTTCAAAGCTATTAAGAGGAATCATTATTTCTGAATAACGTTTTGTATCCAAGGCAAGTGCTCCGTTTTGTTGGTATCAAACTAGCGTGCTGAAGTTGATTCAAATTAACTTCAATAGAATCACATATATTTTCTGAAATATACACGTATAATTTTCTTTATTAATTGCAAGATATAAAATGCTTTGTGATATTTGCTGTGACCTTTTCTCTGTAGCAAGAGAAACGAGCTTTGTCATTTGGGCACATTTTATAGTGGTATACAGTAAAAACACAAGTGGCAGAACTGTGGCAGAGGGCTTCAAGTTCGGTGGCCTCAGGACCACCTCATTGCTTTTTGCTGATGATGTAGTCCTTCTGGCTTCAATGAGTGGTGACCTCCAGCTCATGGTGAGGTGGGGTTTTCAGTCAAGTGTTAATAGGCAGGGATGAGACTTAGCACTTCCAAGTCTAAGACCGTGGTTCCCAGCCTTTACGGTGTCTGGGCTCAGGCTTAGAGAAAAGGTGAAGAGGGAGGGGCTCAGAGTAGAGCGACTACTTCTCCACATCAAAAGCAGCCAGTTGAGGTGGTTCAGGCAGCTGACTAAGATGTCTCCTGGGCCTCCCCACCGAGAACAGACTGAGGATACACAGGACACTCAGCTGGCTTGTTCCCGTCTCCCGCCGGAAGAGCTGGAGTAGGTGACCAGAGAGAGGGAGGTCTGAGCATCCTTGTTTAGACTGCCCCCGTGACCCAGACCCAGATGTGGATCCAGATATCGCATTGATAGAATGATTTTGTTGTAATGATATTTGATTTTATAAGTTAAGACCATGTTCCTTCATAACTACTCACTGACCTTTAAGGTAAATGATGAAAGGCATGTAGGGATTTCCAGCATCTTTTTATTTTGTTTGTTTGTTTTTTTTGCAGACAATAAGAATTTAAAATTACATTCATGTCAAAAAATTTCCAACAATTTTTGCCTATAATACACTTTACCAGACTGTCATGTGGGACAGGGTCAGAGTTATATATAATGTCATTCGCATATAAATAACAGGATATGTTATGCTTCATTATGATAATACAGCCCTGGGTAGTGGCCAGTAATGTTGTAACATCTTTGACCCAGTAACTGCCATTGTACATTAATAAAATAAGAATAATACTTTTAACCGACTAGTATTCTAGATCTTATTTCTAGTCAACTAGTTGCACACATCCCTAGTCTAGACGCTGGTGGTGCCAGAGATGAAGCAGGAACAGAGGTGGGATTCATGAATTTGGGTCTGAAGGGCAGAATAACGGAAGACCAATGTGATTTAAAACACGGAACAGAGGCTGATTGGTTTGCAGAAGGTAGGCAAGAAAATGGTTGGGCCAGAGTTATGATGACAGAAATGAATTTGACATTGTGGGAAAGTGGGAGTGATGTAAAGAATAGTCTAGCAGCCCGAACACCCAGAAATGCAGGCAGATGAGTGAATACAGATCTTCCTTAGTGAAATTACACTAAGCTTCATTACTAGTTTGGTGATCCATTTTAAAGTTTTTTGCAGTCAGGACAGTAGAAGATTCTTTCCAAAATGCTTTACAAGCATCACAGAAACAGTCTCACAGCAAATAAAAGGTACAATTTACTTTAACATCACTGTAAATGATCAGTTTTGACATAACTCTAATTTGTTTTAACAGTGGAATGCAACTTTTTGACAGTGTTTGATTGCAAGTTATATAGTCCAGTGGGGGCCAGCACTGTTTTCTTTGACTCCAACAGCAACACAGCTGTAACCTAAACCGTACAACTGCAGGATATAATTGGTAAAATAAAGCAATTCACATTTTAAAGAAACATTGGACACATTGTGTCTTAAATGTAATAAATGAAATGTGCTTGAAGTGAAAGTGTTGATAATAAAATGACCTGGCCAGATTCGTAGTGCTCATATGCTCTCGTCTTTTTTTCAGCTGCACTAGTGCTTGTAAAGACACACACACCTCCACCCTATGTTGAAAAGTGCAATGTGAAGCACAATCTTGTCTCATTTCATTAGCCAATTACATTCTTGGTTCACTGATGTCAAAGTGATTCTGGGAACACCAACTTCTTACATAATGCTATCTTCAGAACAAATCTGTTTCCCTCACTTGCTTGATTTGTATATGTGTGTTTTATTGCTTTCTGTTTTTCCTATCTCTCTCTCTCTTTGAAGTGGTTAGGGAACACTGAGTGCTGGTACTGAAGAAGTTACATCTATTTGACATAGGCATTTCCTTTTACAGGCTTGACCATTCTCTGCCATGAAACAGTATCTTCAAGTCTTATCCAAATTTAATATACATATATATTTCAATGTGGTTAGCGCTGGTCCCCCTGGATGGGTTCTCTCTAGTTACACTGGCTTCCTCCCAGAGTCCAACAACATGTATGGGTTTGATTAATTGGTGATTCTAAATTGGATGTGACTGAATGGTTGTCTGTCTCTCTGTATCAGCCCTGCAACAGATGGGCGACCTGTCCAAGTTGTACCCTGCCTCTTATAGGATAGTTAGGGTACAACTGTCCTATGACAGTTGGTATAGCACATATAGAGATATGTTGATTGGATTTTTGATCAGTTAATTCATTTCTTATTTTATGTATTTTGTGTGGATTTGCAACTTCCTTTGGACTACAACAAGACCAAACCCTTTTTCCCCAGATGCTACACTGCAGCTTGTAAGAATGATTCAAATGGAGAGGACAAATATTAGCACTGTCATTGATGAAACAGAACCTCATGCTTTACTAACATCGTTTGCCTCTTTGGCAAGTACAGTAAAGTAGTAAACACTATATGTGTAGTGATCCACCTGCTGGATGACTATTGTACATCAGTTCAAATCCACAATGCTCCATCTGTGAGCACTGACAGTCACGTGTCTTACAATGCATATGATAGTTACTGTCCATTCTTTGACACTGCCTCTGTGTCCCCCCAACCCTCAACCAAGTGCATGTACATCAGACAAGCATGTATGTGCTTGCTATTGGCTGCCCAACAAAGATGTGGGCGAAGATCTTGTGGATCAAAGCATTGCCTTTAAAATTCTATCAGATCACCCTGCATGTTGACATATTACACTAAAATGTGGGGCCTAGGGGTTTCATACTCTGAGTGTTGTTACATTGTCAGTAAAATGCTACTGTTCTGAACACACTGTTGTCCAGAATCATTTGGGGAACCTTTAGTTGATATTGTCAGTGTGTATATTTCACAAATACAACCTCTTTTTCTTAGAAAAGGATTTTCCCTGAAAAAACAGTTTTGTAGAGCTTTTTCATGAGGTCTAGAAAATAATAAATTATACTTAGTTCTAATACTTACCATTACTGTATAGATCTTCCTATTAATGTGCAGCCGTGTTATTATTTGCTTGTTTGCTATATGTATGAAGGCAAATCCCTAAGTTGAGGGAATGGGCTGTCTGTTGGTTCATTTGTCTGTAATTCTGTCTGGCTTGAATTAGGAAGCGTAGCCAAAGGTTGTTAAAATTGCTACTGGAAGAGAAACAGGCAGCTGTAAATTTTTTAAAGGAGGGAAAATTACCACACATTTACACGTATAGTAGCACACACAGACACAACCCTACATGTACACTCACTTTAGAAAGTATTCTTCACTTTTTGCACACCTAATTGTGTTGTTAGATTTCATTACAAATCTACTCTCAAATGTCCACAATCTACACTGTACACACTCATAGTGGATCAAAAGGATTAAGGGAAATGTGTTTTTAGAAATTTCTTCAAATTCATTGAAAATCAAAAAATAAAATTTTTCATTTACAAAATAATCTTTTTTGTGTAAGTTTCTACAAGCTTTTTACACATGGATTTGGGCAGTTTATTACATGCTGCCTGGAAAATCCTCTCAAGCTGTGTCAGACTAGATGGCAGAGATCAGCGAACTGCCCTCTTCAGGGGTTCACAGATGCTCAGTAGGGTTTAAGTCTGGGCTTTTGACTCTGAAGCAATCCCACCACTACCTTGGGTCTGTGCTTTAGGTCATTGTCATGCTGGAATATTTTGCATCACTTTAGCCTCAGTTCATTCCCACCCAGGATAAGATCTTCTTCAAGAGTCTCTCCCTACTTGGCTTTATCAATCACTCTTTCACTTCTAACCAGTGCCCCTGCCATAACAGGAAATTTCCACCACTTTGACCGAAAACATCACGTTTATAGAATATCCTCATCTTGCTCTGAGAACCTTTCATCCTAGACTCTAAGTGGGCTCTTACATGTTTTTTACTGACGTTTGGCCTCTCTAGCTACTTTACAAAAAAGAACCTGAATGATGGAGATGGTCATCCATCTCTCAGATTTCCCAATCTCTGCAGAGGACTTCTGAAGCTCTCTTAGAGTGACGGTTGGGTTGTCTATCACCTCCCTCACCAAGGCCCAAGGGGCAAAAGTTAAAAAAAGGTCTGATCTTATTAAATGTGTGTGTTTGTGTGTATTTGTATGTGTAAGTGTGTTGTATGTGCGTTGACCACAGTTTTAAACAAGCGTGTATCAGCTTCTGCCTTATCCCACACATGCACAATTTCACAAGCATACCTAAGGTTTGCACATATTTTTAAAGTTGGTTTAACACCAAAGAGATGCTTCCATGTTGCTTCCATTTAGAGTTTTCACAACATCACATCTTGACTGACTCATTCAATTCACCCAGTTATTTTCCAGAAGGCACTCACATGCAATGCATATGTTACCTTGTTGGATATCCAAATATGAAAGGAGCTTATTTATTTTGAGGGAACATGATACTCTTACCCCGTATCATGTAATGGGATTGAGATGAAAGACGGATATAGAAAATAGAGAAAAGATTTTGAAGCAATACATTTGTATTGTCAGCTGAGTCCAGTTTGTGTTTAAGTTTGGCCTCACTTTAAAAAGATGTGTGTAATTAAAGTCAACCGGTGTAATTGATAGTTACCCACACAGGTTTCTCTTCTTGTTCCGAGAATAAAAAGTCAAAAAGATTGATCTCTAACAGCTTTGCTGTGAGATTTCTTGGCACAGCAATCAATTTAAACATTCCTGTTCAATTACATGGTCCTACTTAATGGAAGAGGATAAAAAAGTTAAGGGCTGGATCGTTCAGACACATTTTGGTCTCATCTCTGCAAACTTCACACTTCAAACCAAAGAATTACAGGAATGAGACCTATTTGTGATAGGAAATAAACCTAATATGAGGAGACCTTTCTGGTAGAAAAACAGAAAAGATGGTCAAATATTCTGATTGCCCTGTTGGTTGTCAGGAGTGCATATACCAGAAAATATTGTTTCATAATGCTATATTCTCTATACAATATTCTCCACACTCTTGAACAGAATTGTTGCACATTGCTACATGTACATTGTGTGTATACATGCATGCACACACAAACACAATAACTGCAAAACCTGTGTGAATTAGAAGTAATTTACTGTAACGATAATCCCTTATACTGGAACCTTATCTTGATGATGATTTAAGCTTGCCTTTATATGTCATAGCAGAGCTGTGTTACCACTGCTGGGTTTGCTCTGGTCTGAGTCTGTTTTTTGTGGATTTTGCATGTTCTCCCCATGTGTGGATTTCCTCTTGGTTCTCTAGATTCCTACCACATTCCAACAACATGTAAAGGCCCAGTCACACAGGATGCCCTCTGTATGCTTGCGAATGTTAGGGGGCCTGCCTTGATTTTCAGAAGCTTGACAGGAGAGAGCACTGGAAATCCACTTCTTCTTATATGTTTATGAAATCAGCAAACTGAGTAAATCTGAAGAAACCTTTCTACTTTTTTTTTTCTTTTTTCTTTGATTCCGTACTAGCACCAGCATATTGTTTATCTCTTACCGAAATATAATAACGACTTTCTTATGTTTTGTGACTACACATAAACTCAGAAAGAGGATAAATCATGGATATAGAATAAACCCACAGGGTTTGTATTCCATTTGTAGAAGACTTTGTGTGTGTTTTTCTCTGTGCATATGTGTGTGTGTGTGTGTGTGTGTGTGTCTATGTGTGTGTGTGTGTTTCTCAGCTGTCACACTTCTACTGAAGTCAATCTGTTTAGGGTTAGGGCTGATTGTGCAGTTGTTGGATATCAGTTGTCTAAAGTACATGACTTGACCTTACAAATGCTATCAGCAGTTACTTGAGCTGCTGAGTGGCCTGTGAGGCTTACTGACATACAGTAAGCTAAGCCCGATCAGGCTTTGTTAGGTTACACTCTGATTAGGAACTTGTTGCAATGATTGCAGAATTGCTGTAGTCGTTTTTTTTGTGAGGTAAACATTTATAGGATAAGTGCAGTACATCAGTCTGTCACATCAGTGTGCAAAAAGCTTGCATCAGTGCATATTTATACTATTTTGAAAGAGGTCTGCAATACTTATATTTCTTTATCAGTCACTCACTTTATGTTATATCTTGTCTTATTTTCCAGTCAGACACTTCAGTGACAATAACTTGTGCAAATGGGAAGTGGAACAAACAGGTATCATGCGAGCCTGTGGACTGTGGTCTGCCAGACAAATACCATGTTCATCCTGCCCTTTTCAGCTTCCCAGAGGGCACTACCTATGGCAAAAAGAGCACCTTTCAGTGTCGCGAACCTGCCCAGCTTATGGGTGAGTTGCCTAGTAGAGCATTCACATATCCATGCTCAGATTCATATTTCTGGGCCAGCCTCAAAAGATCTGTTGTCAGCTTTCCCATAAAAATATACACTCATTGGCCACTTCATTAGGTAAACCTGTCCAACTGCCTGTTAACGCAAATTGAGGCAGCAACTCAATGCATTTAGGCATGCAGACGTGGTCAAGACAACCTGCCGAAGTTCAAACTGAGCATCAGAATGGGGAAGAAACGTAATTTAAGTGACTTTGCTGAATACTCTTTTTCATTTATCCCTTTCTCCTTTTTTCTCCAGGTACCAACAACACACTTACCTGCCTAGAGGATGGTCTCTGGTCCTTCCCAGAGGCTCTTTGTGAGCTTCGTTGCCCAGCCCCTCCTCCTGTACCCAATGCTGTGCTGCAGACAAAACGTTGTAACCAGTCAGATTTAAAAGTTGGCACGCTCTGCAAGTACAAGTGCAGACCAGGCTACCATGTTACCAACAAACCTAGGAGGTAAAGAAATAAATTGCAATGCTTCTGGTTCATTTTTACTTCTTCATCAGAAACTGTTCCCAAATGAAATTAAGGCCTGCACTCGATTCAATTAATCATCTCCTTTCCCCTTTAGACGTGCATTTAAACGCCAGTGCACAGAGGATGGCACTTGGCTGGAGGGGTCATGCGAGCCAGTGACTTGTGATCCTCCACCTCCAATCTTCCATGGCTCCTATCACTGTACCGATGGCTTTCGCTTTGACAGTATCTGCAGACTCAACTGCTCTGATCCTGCCGGTAATACTGCTATCGCCGGCACAGGAGGCTCTGCCCATACGGTGAGGCTGCTGCACCCTACTTGCAAGCAGGTCTGTCCATCTCTTTCCTCTCTTTCTATTCTTTGCCAGTGTTTCTGTCTTCTTTTTGTCATGTTTCATAAAAGAAGACATTTTCTCTTTTTTTTCCTCTTCTTCGCACCCCGACTGTTCTTTTTTGTTTGTTCAACATGTCTTAGTAGTAAATTATATAATCACAGATAAATATAATCCATTTAAAACTATTTGTACCACCAGGCTGATTCTCCATGATGACTTACTGGTAATGTTGTTGTTCAGACAAATTATTATAAATATACTCTTGTGTAATATCATGCATAATTGCTATAATGACCGATGATAACATACTAAATTAATGAATTAATGACTGAAAAATAAGATACAGTCTTTATCCTTGCTGTTTTTATCTGATACTTCTTACTCTGCCCTGCCTGCTTTTCTCCCTGTCTCCCTTAGCCCTACTCAATTTGACGCCATGCTAATTAGATTGCTATTGATTTCCAGAACAGCCCTGCTGCCACAGACTTTTGAAATGTATACACCTTTTAATCTGTTCTGCCTCGTCGATGTTGTGGGTTGGATGCCTATTAAAAATTGGATTGTATTTCCCTGTGCAGTGGGATGGCATCTCAGTGTCCTTGGCCTAGTAGTGTTTGTGTACTAGTGTGTGTATGTGTGTGTGTGTGTATAATTATTTGTCTGTCAATATACGTGTTATTTTCAGGGTCCAGGGTCCAATGTGATCCGCTGTCGAAAGGATGGAAATTGGACAGGGTCATTCCGCCTATGCCCACACAGCAAAGGCCAGTGTTCTTTACCTCAAAACCTCCATTATAGCCTGCAATACTCATGCAAACGAGGACACGGCATAGGTCTGTATGCACAAATTTACTCTTATATAACAACATTTCTTTTTTTCATACTACTGAGATCATCTTTTATTGTTCATATGAACCACAGCTTTTGTTAAGTGTGCTTTGTTACAGTTTGTTCTTACTAAGAGTGAACAAAACCACAGTTGTGTAACCTATCAGTTTGAATATGTCACAATGTCGCAATTGTTTGGCAATGATGGAGGAAAGAGGGGAAAATATCTAAATATCTGTGATCTTGGTGTTGATCTTTCATTAGTGAAATTCTTTCTCTCTTTCTCTCTCTCTCTCTCTCTCTCTCACATACACACACACACACACACACACACACACACACACACACACACACACACACACACACACAAACACAGGTGAGGAGTGTGAACTGACATGCAGAGAGGG
>VVAS01115398.1:0-11657 GCA_015103295.1 Ptychochromis oligacanthus
AGTGCACAGTGCACAGTAGTCACCATCACTAACAAACACCATCTTTACCACTGTCGTCACTTATACCACTTCTGCTACCTGAGCCAATAACAGCTCTGTTTTTTGTTCCTGCTTTTGTACAATATTATTGAAAAACAACAAAGAACATTCCACAATAAGACATAAATGCTGTGACTGTTATTGCAGTTGTGGTGCCGCTTGGTCACTTGTCATAAGTTTTAGAGAACATTGTGGTCCTTTCTTCTCCTGCTGCCACGTCCCACCAGAGAGCACAGTTATGGTCATCAGAATCCACACAGAGAACCCAGGAGTGAGCTCTCATAAAGCCACTTTTGTCCTTCTCTGACTAAGCATGGTTTCTTCAGTGGAAAAAAGTGCAAAATAGTCAGGATCTTCATGAAGCATTTCAAAGCTTGATATCCACCTAGGCAACCATCTGTAGGATTAGTTTCTATATTCCCTCATAGGGAGGAAGTTATTATCAGCACTCGCCACTCTCTGCTATGTGTAGCTGTACATATTCTGCATTCACATACAGTACATATGTATTAGTAATAATCCATTTCATGGCAGTAAGCAGACTGAAATAAGAGTTTTGCATGCAATAAGAGTTAATATTCCTTAAAGCAAGTCATCAGTAAGTGTAACGTTTTGGTATTGGCACTGAAATTCACTTTAGATTGGACAAGATTATAAAGTAATTGAAATAAAAATCAAATAAATAATTATTTTTGTTATTTGTGTAGCCCTTGATATCACTATGTAGACTGAAGTAAAAAAAAATGCGTAAATCAATTTGTAATGGGTTGATCTGTTTTTAAATTGCATTATTGTTTATAATACAGTTGCATATTAGGAAATGCACATTAGGTGCACATATGATTTTAATATTGTTTAAAAAATTGAGAAGATTTGAAAGAAATGACACATTGTGAAAAAAATACATAGATTCACAACAAATGCACCTCTTTCTTATTTTTTTTTCTTTTATTCTTCATCTCTACTACCAATATCTGCTCTGTGAGATATTGGTAAGCCACACTTCTCACGGTCCCAGCCTAACCGGTCTTGGTTACAGATCACCACAGGATCATCAAACTCTTGCCCTTTTCTTGACCCTCTACGATCAGACCATAGCAGGCTAAGCTGGCTTTAACTGCCCTGCTTTCATGGGACAGTGGGGATAGTTGTTTGCTTTTTGGCAGTTTTCATTTTCTCCCTGCAGAAAGTAATTTCTCCCCTACTATCATGCTTTTCGTGCAGTGCTGTTACAAACCAGCACTTTGGCCTCAAGGAAGATTTACAGTGCCTAGAGATGGCTAATCCAGACACTTATAGTAAACCAAAGCCTGGTTCCAGCTTTTGAGTCTGCTTTATGCTTTACAGCTTCTCATATGCGACACATACCATATTTATATGGAACTGAAATCCAGTAATTCTCAAAGAAACTGAAGCAGACACCCCTCTCTTTTTACAATATGTTTCCCCTCTAACTTCATCATTTTTTTTATTGCCCCTCTAAATGCTGTTGTAATTTCAGGCATATTAGATGCAAAGAATGCCCAACAGAAAGGGAAGAAAAACAGAAATGATAGCTTAGCGTGTGTCTTTCCTCTCGGCTGAAAGAGGTGAGTAAATAAAAGAAAAAAGAAGGCAAGTTAGGATCCAGCAGAGATCAAGAAGCTTTGCCTCCAGTGGGTTTGTAATTACAATGGAAGCAGATACATTTCCACTTTTAATATGTGAAGATCCCTCAGGGGCGATCTGACAAAACGCTAGTGGAGAATGTCGTGTAGAAGTCAGAAGATATGACTAGAAAGACTCAAATAGATAGATTTCCAGTGACTATGGTGACTATGCAATACTAACTCGTGCAAAGTTCTTTCATAAACTATAGATTTGCCCTTTTTGTGGAAAGATGATCACTGTCTGGATTATGTTCTCTACCACTATTTGTTTTGACATCCTTGCACTACACATAGGGAGTTATAAGGAAATAATTGATATGGCTGGTGGTTCAAAGCAGACTTTGATAATAGAGACTTGGACACTGAAACATTTGGTTTTGATTATACATTAAAACAAAGTACAAAACATTTCTTGTGTCATGCATTCTTGTAGTCAAGGTTTTGCCATTATAGTGGACTGTGTTTTTTGAAATGTACTGACAACTTTTTGGTGAATTGCTAAAACAAAAATGTCTACTTATTCTGACCTTTCTTCCCTATCCAGTGGTAAGACCCAAACAAATATAGTAACCAATAACCAAAAAATAATTATGGTAGTAGTGACAGGTAAACATTACCTAACCCCACTACAGTATGTTAAGTCATTGTGACATCAGCATTCAGCTCAAAGTACCACTGTCCCTAAATACAGCCTTACAAAATATATTTGCAGTTTTATATTATTGACATTTTAATAACAATGTTCAAATTCACTATATTCAATAATTGGATATTTCCCAATAATATAAAATTGGCAGTTGTGGCAATCAAGACTGTTTGAATTTTGTAATTAAAGAAAGCTGTAGACAGCAAGAAAATGAGAGAGGCAAAGAGATGTAAACACTAGGAAGATGGATTTAAGGGGAAGACAGATTAGGGCAAGAGAAGAGAGAGTAAGTTGGAGAATATAGAAGGATACACATGTGCTCTCTCTTTTTCTGTGTGCTATTAACCAAATGGCTAAACAGGTTAGATAACAGTTGTGGTGAAGTGAATAGCCTTCAGCTACTTTCATGTAATAAAACCTGACGAGCAAATGATTGTGTACGGCATTATTCGATTTCTTACTTAAAGCTACATGTGCTGCAAAGACTGTAACCTTTACTAAGCATTACATTATAGATTTTCTGGTTTCTGAAGAATTGGTTACTAGCAAAGAAAAGGAATTTTTTTCTTTAGGTACTTTCCACTAATTGGTGCAACAGAGGCTTTTAAGGGTGATAGTAATGATGTTGGACATGTATTGTCAGGTAAAGTGGAGATACTGTAAATCGAGACATTACCCCTCCCTGCACCACTCTCTTTTTGCCATGTTGCAGTGATAGTTTTGTTTTTGAGAAAGCTTCACAATTTACAACAGCAAAACTGTTTAAACTTTTGAAAAAGATGCCCATCCTTCATTGATTTTGTCCTAATAGGTTTTTAACAGGCTTTGAAAGAAAAGTGTGTAGGTAAACTAATGTGTTTATAACATTACTTTACAAATTATTAAACAATGACTGCCCCACATTCTCTCCACATGGGTTTCTTTTTACTGAAATTTCCAGTGTTATATTCCACCCCTGATCCACTTACAGCGGAATACCTATTTTGAACAGTATTGCTATATAGGTGATCTGACATGTCTTTGTGTGAGTAATCATTTGCCACTGGAGCTTCTGCAATTAAAGCTCATAATGATGGTGGTGATGATAGTAGGTAGCAGTTCGGCATCAGTATTGAAATTGGGACTGAAGTAGAGAACTAAACTAAGTAAAGCTCTCTGCCAAACTCAGCATCCTTAGTGGATTGGTAAATAGCAGGCAAGCTATTCTCACAACTTTTCTAGGTCTATGACTGCATGAAGCAGTGAGAGATTGCTGAAAAAGAGCATGTGTTCTTAGTAGCCTTCTATACTTATATAAACACATTTTACTGTCTGACCCTTGAGCTGTTTCATTTCTGATGGTATGCTTCCTCTTTACAATATATTATGATCAAAGTGCCTCACATAAACATGTTTACAACATGGCTTTGTAACCATCTAAGTTTAGTCTCTTCAGATATTATCTATGGTTGTGATAGTGTTTCATTATTTTGCACATTAGGCATTCTTGGAATTGTGGTCTTGCATTTGTTGTTTCTGTATTAAACTATTTAATTGTTTACAACTTGGGGGCAGGGGAATTGAGTTACCAACATGCTCCACTTCAGCTAACTGTGTCCATGTAATCTACTTATTACCAAGTTAATTTGAATTCATGCAGATATGAGTGCATGTGTTGGAGGGAATAAAAAGCTGAAGCCCTTTGCTTCTTTGTTGTTGTGACAAGATATATGTGGTAAGACTGGGGATGCGTTCTGAACTCAAGGGTCAGCCCGCATTGCGTCTATATACTGCTGCAGAGTTCATCTCTCTTCATAACATATAGATAGAGACACCTACACATGTGCTGCAGAGGACAAAACCAGCTTTCCACCCCACAGCTTGGGAATTGTTTCAAGAACGGTTGGAATATATTTCAAAATGCTATGCCCTACAGTACTACTGCTTTTATCAGGGATAAATAACAAGATGCATTTTTCCTCTAATGAATACATTTGGGTTTGTTATCACTCCTTTATCTGAGAGCATGTAGATCCCTTTGAAGCCTTCAATTTAATCCGGTGTTGTTGCCTCAGTAAACTGATTGTTACCTCATTAGACGTGCCGAGCACAAACTGGCAAATGATTCAGTCAATACAAACCTGCTAGTAGGGATTCCCGGCACATCTCCAGATTCACAAGGTCTAGAAATTCAGAGAAGAGACAGAAGGAGACACTGCAAGACTGTGATAGAATAGGCAGTAATCAGAAAGGGATGAATAGACTGAAAAACAAAAACAAACAAACAAAAAGTGAAAGAGAGGAATCTGCAAAGTGTTATCAAATCAAAATTCAAATTCAAAGTACTGCGTGAATGTGTCCCTTTACCAACCAAGACCAACACTTAACTGTAATCATGGGCCTTTGTATGTTTTTGTATCTGGTAACATAATCAGTAAAGATGTCAGTAGAACAGCAGTTCTTTGCATTTTCACACATAAACCAGGTGCATACGTGATAGAAATCCATCCCGCCAGCTCACCTTTTCATCCGTCTGTCTTTGTGAGGCATGAACTCTGGCACAACTCTTTGTGTTGTGATTAGCTTAATTACCCGCAACTCACAAACATCCATTTATACTGGATGACAGATGATACTGTCATTTAGCTGAATGAATGGCCTGATTTCTGGCAGCGGGTGAGGGTGCAACTGCTGGCTGAGGGCCTGCACAAAGGCAACTGAGCTGAGATTAGTTATTTGTGGATCCACAAAGAAAGCACAATAATCAGACCTCTGGCAGTGAAGTAACACTGAAAGTAGCAAGTTGAGGGGGACAAAAATGTGGTGGACAAAACCAGGTCAGATCTACTGTCATGAAGTCCAAGCTTTTCTTCTCATGGCATGCCAATGTGTACTGTAGTTAGCTTTGTAAGGAAGTACATTAGCTTACATTTGCAGTGCGAGTCTCTTTCATCAGCCCTTGAATGAAGAGCATTGCTCATTCCCCAAATACTGCAATGATTCATCTTTGCCATGAGCTAGAATGGGCTTTGTCTCAGTAATTAATTTAGCTCTCGGGACAGCAGTTGGAATGAGTCGTGTCTTCAAGGCCTAATTAAAAGAAGATTGTCAAACATATTCTAGGTCACACAGCTCAGAATCTCCAACCATTAAAGGGGGGTTTTTAGGCACTGCCACCTTGTCCTTGGTGGACCATTTTGCTGGCTGATAGAGTGTGGGCTACACAGAGAAAAACAAATGGTTTTATTTGCCATGTTGATTTCTTTAGGCACCATTTGAAAATTGAGACACTTGATGTTTTGTTTATTATTGGCTGCTTGAGTCAATAACTCAATCCACTTATGGGTTTGTGCCCTGCTTGGCTTTGTCTTTGTCTGAGGTTGGTTGATTTGTAATTGCTAAGAAATTTCAGAATTCCTGTTTTTTGTGGAAAATACACACACAATTAACTTCCTATACTCAGACGAATGAGAACGTTACTGTGCATGAATATCGTGGGTTTAGGATCACTGTCTCTACAATCAGAGCCAAACAGTGGCTGGAAACACTTTTATTGGCACCACATTCGTCATAATGTATCAGCTGGAATTGCCGTTTTATTGAACCAGTCAGACTGACAGGCATGAAGTGTTATCTTATCTGTCCTCGTAATGAGAATCATTGACTTTAGTTACAGGCGCAGAATATCTCTAAAAGTATACACACACATTCACACACGCTCACACACAGGTTCTCAACAATTAAGTGCGAGCTGTCGGGCTTAGTGCCTGTGTCCATTGTAAGTGCTCTAAACCTGTTAGACTGTGACAGACCATTAAAAGGCTGCCAAGACTTCCTTAATTTGCTTCAACAGTGCACACTGAGTGACTGAGTGCCATGAGTGTGTCTCTCTGTATGAATGTGCATTTACTTCTTATGACACTCCTTAGCTCAAGCGTCCTGCGACCATCTCCACTGTCAAACACACAGGATCAACCCTATCAAGTCACTTTACTAGCTCTGCTTTAATTTCTAGTATGGAAATGATACGTAATGGCCAATTTCTGTTTGTTTAGGCAAATGCATTAAACCACTAAAACTGCTGCCAACACTGATGTATTTTCCTAGTCAGTGTTTTCTACAAATTGTTACAAGCAAAACATACACAACAGTAATTATCTTTGCATTTGAGCCATTTCTCCTATAAATTGAAGCTGCTAATCCCCAATGCTTGTCATTTTATATATTGTTAGTATATAAATACCTGCTGCACAATATTGTAAAGCCCACAACCTTCCCATTTGTCATGCCCATAGATGTACTCTCATTAGGAAATTTTAATCATTTGTTTTTTTTTTTGTTTTGTCTTTTTGGGAGGTTTTTTGTTTTTTGGGGGGTGGGGGCTGCACTGGTCCTGGTTGACAGTGCCAGTAAAATCGAGTAAAAACTGTCAGGGAAGTGGAAATTACACACCTTACAAATTTCACGCCTTTTCTTTGTATTTTCACACATTGAAATCAACAGCATAAGCCCAGTGGACCACACTTTTCTAAATGCTGTATATTTTCCATCTTTTTTTGTATTTGTATGTTTCCACAGAACCGTCAAGTACAGTTTTGTTTGTGATGCACAAAAGTGACCCATTTTAACTAAGGCAGAACAAGAATTTCTCTTTAAATACTTCTGCAGCTGGGTGGATTCTAACCAAATGAGCATGGTCACGATGACAAAGCACTTTGTTTACCAGTGCACCAATCCAATTTCGAGGGAAACCTTGTACGTTTGACACTTCTGAATGAATGCTTTTTGGGTGGATGTTTCACCTAGAAGGCATTTCCTGTCGTGACCAGAGCTTGGCTTTCTACACCATTAGGAATTAAAGGCCCAGGCCACAGGATTTTAAACACCAGACCACAGGAATATCCAGAATCTGACAGCGCTTCCAGGCCTCCGTATGTTTCATTTCCTATTTCACAAGAGCGGGCGGTCCATGCAAATTCCTGGCTGTGGTATACCACCAGTCTTCATTTAGCAGCGGTTCATGGTTGATATTAGATGTTGGACACAATGGGGGATGTTAGAGGGTGGATTAGGAAGGGTGCTGGCTGATCTTACAGGGATTTAAATGGGTGTCTTCTCTTGTTCACATCATGTGGACTGTCATATTTACATGCCATTGCTGGCTTAGTATTGTTTCTTGGCCGTGTTTCATGGTAGTTTTGTAGCGTCTCATCTGTGAAATCACTGTTCAGCAAATCAGTTTGCACCTGTTACTTTCTGTTCAGGTGATTAGTCAATGACAGGTCAGGGCAAGGAACCATAAATCACACATCCTGAGCTGTAGTTGTGGCCTTAAATCATAATATTTCACTCTTATCATGCCTTTGTTGCGGCTACACATGCACACACACTGACATCGATGCACAGATGGGTTTTCATATATGGCTGCCTGGGGCTGTAGTATTGGCTTTAAAAACACCCATAACATCTGTAAAGCATTATGACTGATTATACTGGTCCTTCAGTGCAATCATGTAATATGGGCATGAGCAATGGCTGAACATGAACCGTATTGGGGGGAGGGCGATAACGCCTCTATGATTCAAATGAAGCTGTGAGGCCCTTGGTTACATGCACACCCTTTCACACTAACATATTTTTCTATTTACATTCAAGCAAGGGCCTCACTACATGTAAGTACAGTAATTAAAAACTTGATGCAAGATGAACTACACTGAAAATATGGGCACCGTAAAACCTGAATGAATCAGAATTTAGTAAACCCATGACAAGTGTAACCAAAGTCAGTTTACTCATGACCACTACAGCAAATATAATTACATCTATTACTGTAATCCAATTGAGGCAAATAGCATAAAGATGGTTGTGAAAGACCTTGTCTGTCTTGCCCTTATTTAACAACTTCATTGGCCAAAAAACAAAATTATTCACAAAAATATGCAAGACTAAATTTCCCCCCAAAATATGAAAAATTTGAGTCCTGGTGACACATTTGTTAGCCAGATAGAAGCACAGTGGTTTTGTGTGGATCAGATCAGGTTCTCTAAGTTTGCTGTGGACCTGTCAGGTCAATGTCAAGCTTCAAACATCAAAGTGAGAGTGTGCATAAAGTTGTGCCATATTGAGCCATGTTTCATTTGTTATTATTTTTTTTTAACAGGAAACTAAATTTAAAATGCAGTAAGTTTCAAGCAAATGTACATGGGCTCTTTGCGTACAGCGTCGTGAAGTGCACCATACCACAAATATCAGACAACAGGGAAATACATACACCTCACCTGCATGTGAGAGGTATGGCGGTTTGTGTCCTCTAGCAAATGATCTGTTCCAGAAGCTTGAAAGTTTGAGGCCTCTGTGGAGAATCTGTTCCTAGGACTGCTCTCCTGAGACTTTTTTTTTCCTTTTTTTTTTACTAAAAACAACCACTAATGCATTCAGGAGAAAGTCAGAATACAACATGAAAGCTAGTCAGTCACAATGCTGCATTTGTCCTTAGTTTCTATAGTCACGTGACAAAGTTGCAAGGTTTTGTAAGAAATTAAAATAAATTATGATGAGCTGTTTGATATCCTGTCTATAGTCAGATTCTCAGCTCCTCTCAATGCCACTTCCTGTCTGTTTTAGCGGTTTTCTGTCTACAACAACCACAAAAGTGTATTTTTTTCTGACTCTGTGATTCCTCACCTGTCCACCACGTGGCTGGGCTCCTTTCTTCAGCACACCTGTGGCTTTTCTGTTAATCAGCCCTTATGCCAAATTACTTTTCTCTGTCATTCTTGTGTCCATAGGCCCCTTGCAATGCAGACATTTTTACCTTGTCACAAGTAGAAAGACACTGATCTGATAATAACATTAACAATGTCTCATGCTCCTGCAATGAAATAATTAATGTTAATTAATTATTTCATAATATATTATTATCATAATTAATATTAATTGATTTTAATTACAGCTTTTTCCTGCGTAACCATTTTCAAAATATCTACCATAAAAATAAAAATTTATTCTATTTTTACTCTAATGTCCCCAACTTTGCACATGAAATCTAATCTAAGCAAAATCTAACAAAGGGATTTTTTTCTAGAACCTTCTTCAGCCTTAACCCCTGACATCCATCATGCACAGTATATAGCAGTTTGCTAATTGATGTAGTTAACATGGCCAAGTTTACTAATCCAAAACACATCTTTTGGTTCTGTTGTAACCATTGCAGCATTACAGGTTTGTTATAGTGTGACTATATACCCTTAGCCTTGTCTCTTAAATGTTCAACCACATGACCTTAAAGAATTGACAGAAATTAGAACATCAAAGCATGTAATGGCTGAGTCCATGATTAAGTTGTTGTTAGGCTTTGCCAGTGAGCTATGCTGCTGGGTAATTTTTGATTTATTTAACAGGAGCATTGTTTTTGAACGTTCCACTGAGTGTTGTTTTGGCAGCAAAATTGCACTGCTTGAACAAGTCTTGTTGGAAAAAAAAGGTTTGACGATTCACTTCTTTGTTGGCTCTCTTAAGCCACATACAAAGACAAATACATAAAAGCCACATGTCATTGCACACCTTGTTACCACTATAAACTACTGCAGTCCAGCAGGACAAAAAGTCTCTAGGCCACAGTATGAAAAGTTGTCAGTTGCTAACTTCACCTGTTCTCAAAATGTCTTTTAATGTTGCTACTGTATCACATTCTCTTCTCATTCTCTCAAACATTAAAGGTTTCTTGTGTGAACGATAGAAAGATAGAACCCTCCATTCATCCTCTCCCAACAGCTTTGGATGTGTGAAAAGGTGGGAGGTTTGTTGGAGCTGCTTTGCTCCATTTAGTTGGTGCACATTGATGACTTCAGTACTTGTAATTATAGAGGCACCACCAAGGAAGCAATCTCAAAGTGCGTTGCCCTGAAAGTCTTACACTCACTGATATCTAATGTTACCCAGTGGAGTTACACCATAAAGGGAATGTTCTTACTCATCTACTACATGCTTTCTAGTACCTCAGTGCCATCTGCTAGTAATACACCCTACAAACCACATGATAATGTTCAATGTGTGGGTCTGAGTGTGAATGGTTATCCATCTATTTGTGTTGTGACGGATTGGCTACCTTTTTAGGCTGTACCCTGCCTCTCGTCCAGTGTCAGCAGGGATAGACCCCAGCATCCAGTGACCATGATTTGGAAAAGCGTTAAGAAAATGGATGGATGGATGTTCAGTGTGACGTACTGTATGCCAAAAATATGTGACCCATTTTACGTTGTGACTATGATGTATGTCCAGCATGCAAAGTATGCTTAAACACACTACAGTTCCTAAAGCTACAGTGGTTACTTGAAGGCATATCAGGCTTACTAGAGCACATGAGCCCATTAATTGTGCAACAGTCTTTAATAATGCATTTGTTTTACCATTTAGTGGAAATTAAATAGACAAAAATGTCATGTTCCCAAGACCTAATTTGCAATGTGGAGAATAACTGTTGTATTAGCAAGAAATAAAGCCTAAAGAAAAACATGTTCTACTATGTATCAACAGTTTATAAGTGTCAGCCACTTGCCCCGTCCTTGCTGATTTGATGAGGGCAAGGCAATTGATTTAATAATGACTGATACACAAAGGGTTACTGAAACCCGCAGTAACATGTTTTTAGCCTAAGGGTAAGCGGTAATGAGCTGTAAACTAACATCACCCTACGAGTACATCTGGAGAATTTTATGCCTAACTGTTGTCCATTTGTGCATCCAGAATATGTAGAGCAACACTACTTTCATTTGTATTCCTGTACTTTTAGCTGTGTTCTTCACCATCTCTCATGTGAAATAGTCCACTGTGTTCAAAAGCTAGCCACTAACTTTGTCTGTCTGCCAACGGTTGCTGGGCAGGCAGCGCATGGCAGTTTCATTATGAAAAGAGTTGCTTGCTGCAGCCAAAAACAACGCTTTGAGAGTGGTTGAACACTTACACAGTAAAATCATGTGCTGGAAAACCAAAACAATAAGCTGAAAGGCACTGTAAAGCGCTGTACAGCTGAGAGTAACTGAAGTGTCAGATGATAATTTTCTTAGTCCGTCATTATGTCACTGCTTTTTATACACAAGTAGTTATTTGACCTGTTGTTGTTATAAAAATAAAACCTATTGCAGTTAGACAAATGAGTGAACATTAATGCAGCACAAACATATCTCAATGATGTTTCATGTGGTTGCCTGTTTGGTCAGGGTCAGTGACTTTCACCTTTTTTCCATTTAAACCACAATATGGGCAGAATAACAATTGTGTTGTATGCCTCTGTGTGTGTGTGTGTGTGTGTGTGTGTGTGTGTGTGTGTGTGTGTGTGTGTGTGT
>VVAS01115401.1:0-14272 GCA_015103295.1 Ptychochromis oligacanthus
ATATACGAACATAAAAAAAAAAATATATACACACACACACACACACACACACACACACACACACACACACACACACACACACACACACACACACACACACACACACACACACACACACACACTAAGGGTAGTGATTTGGGATTTGCAGCGATTGCTGTGTTTCTCAAACTTCGGGGTGTAGAGCCACTGTGGGAGCTTGGATGACCATGGAAAAAAATACAATAGAACTAAGTTGAATAAATATGATTTATGTCAGAAACATAAACAAGAGTTTGCTGATCCTATAATGCTGCCTTTTATTTCTGTATAATTCAGATTAAATATTTTTTTATTAGTTGATTCCTCTATCATTATTAATGATTGATTAAAAATCTATTGATTGATCTAACACAAGACAGATACTAACATTGGAAATATAGATTGTGTTGTTTTCGAAATATTTTATTTCATTACTCACTATGGAACTCCTCCCTCCTCACCAGAGAGCATGGTTTCAGCTTTGTGCGTTTGGACGGCACCATGAACCAGAAGAAAAGGACTCAAGTCATCCAGGAGTTTCAGAGTTCTGCAGCCAACAGCCCTACCATCATGCTTCTGTCACTCAAAGCCGGAGGAGTGGGTCTTAACTTGACCGCTGCCTCTCACGTTTTTCTCATGGATCCCGTAAGTACATAACCTGGTGGAAGCAGACACAGTCGTACATTCAGCCACAGCCTCTTTTATGAATCAGGTTGTGCATGCTAGATGGAAATATGTGTGGGATAGCTTACAAAAGTTGGCCAACTATTAAGTGGCTCTGTTTGTTTCTTCAGCACTTTTGCCATCAGGATAGAATGACATGCACAGTGACAACATTTATGTATATAATATATATTCTGATGTTATCAAGGATTAAGGTTTTCTATAGTGTTTGTAGTGGAGGTCGGCCAACTCACATTACAAGAGGAGCAGTTCTGCCAACATTAATTAAAATTTGTGCACAGGACTTAGGCCATTATCTAATAACTAAACTGACAGAAGTGGTATGCATCAGGATCTGACTTAAGCACCTCTAATAAAGCTGTGGTTATGGTTGAAGTATTGGTTATTGCTCGTGCATGCATCGACACAGCGCCATAATCATTTATACTCACACTTCAGGCGTGCTTGACTCAATGCAGTCTACTCCTTAATGATCAGTGCTAATGCTTAGGAAAAAAAAAAATCACCAGTTAACTAATGGAACAGGAATAAAAGAAGTTAAAATAGGAATCAAAGAGATTGTGGGTTTTCTTTTTGAGCTGTTGCAACAGGGAACCCCTTGTTGCCTGCAATGTTATTTCATAGAGATGTTCATAGAGATTGACCTGCTTGCACATTCATGCTTCCAGCCAAGCCACGGTGGCTACACTCCATGCACCAGGTTATAAAGATTGGGGGGTGCACGACAAGTCAAAACAACATCAAAGTGCACCACTAGTCAGCAGTCATTATGTCACTTTTGGCGTGTACCACAATCTACCACAATCTACAAAGATGAGCATAAACTGCCTCTAAATCTCTAAGACTAAACCCTGTACTGTAGATCTGTTTTATCATGAAAGTTTGCAGGAATAAGTACTGCATTGTATTTTCACGTGTGTGTGCGTGTGTTTTAGGCATGGAACCCAGCTACTGAAGAGCAGTGCATTGACCGCTGCCACCGTTTGGGCCAGAAGAGGAAAGTTGTTGTCACCAAGGTCAGAAACCTGGCTCTCACTGTGTAATCACACTGCAGTGTTGCAGCCTTATGGTAAAATGTATGCATTTATCATTTTTAGAAAGGCATCAGACTTGCCATAGCAAAGAGCATACTGTCCATTTTACAACATGAAAAATGAAAAACACTGAGACCATGACCCAACCTAGTACCCTGGTCAGGTACTAGGTGATTGAAGTCATCAGCCACTAGTCTATTACTAGAGAGGTAATCTTGTGAATATATTTGTGGATTTTTTTTTTTTTGCTGCAGTTCATTGTGAAGGATTCAGTGGAGGAGAAAATGGTGAAGATCCAGAGGCAGAAGCAGGACCTAGTGGAGAAGACATTTGGCTCCACAAATACTGACAGAAAAACATCTCGCATCGATGACATCCGAGCTCTGATGGAGCTGTAGACATCTGACACTGGACTTGAACTAATGTATTAACATGGAAATGACACAAACAGTGAATTGTATTTGAACTGTAACCATCAGTTTTTCTGTGTTCATTTGAGGACCAGACAGAACTTTTGTCCTCAATTCAACCTTTTCTTTTATCTGATCAACATTTTTAAGTCAACATTTTGATACTGATTTTCAGGATGCACCACTTGGCAAGTGCTCATATTTGTTTACTTGTGATGTTTAGGAACTGTTACTCTTGATTTACATATTACAAGCCAACACTGTGCTGATAAAGAGATTAAGGTTAATAGTTAACTGAGGTGAAGGTTGGACCAAAAAAGTACCTTGTAGCAGTTTAACTTGAGTTTTCACCACGCAAAATTAAGCAGTTGTTCTGGACTTTTAAGTTCATCCACAACTCTGAATTAAATAAATGCATACAACTGACATGGTACATCTGTATTTAGTGTATTTAACTGTAAATACAACAGCTTTCAGATGCTGATAAATATTTAAATTCAGAAAAAAAAGTATCTTTTGACTGTATGTGCATCTGATTAGTGTGTTGACTTTTTCCATGACTGACCTTTTGAGTTGTCACACTGTGAAGGAAAGGTAGAATAAATGATATCTCACCAATCGCCGATAACTCTGGGACAGTACAAAAATGTCTACCCGCTCCCTAAAAAGTATCAGTTTTTTTCAAAAGAAAATAATTAAAGTATTAATTTAACTTAAAAACAAAATGTATTTTCTTGGTCAACATGAAACAAGACATCTTGGGCTGTTTACATTTGCGATTGCATTTTTCCACAACCTTGATGTTTGATAGAAATCAAATAATTGAGTTGCAGACCTACATTTAACCACTGGTACAGTAAAATTAAACAACAGAAGGGGTGGATAAACGGTGGGTTTTTTTATTTGCTCTTTCAGAGGGATGTACAGTTAACAGCCGCAAAACAGGACAGATGTGCATTAACTGATGTCACTACAATTACAACCCACTTCAATACTCAAAAGCTTCTCCCTCAACCTTGCCAGCTTCTTTTAGGAGTGTTTTATTTAACAGCTGTGGGTAACAGTTTTGAGGGCACTCGGCTGGAGTCAAAAGAGGTACTTGCAACAGCGAAGGACAGTCAACATTAAACCTGTTGTGCTACTAGCAGCAGTTACAGTAAGTGAGGTTTTGTAAACAGTGAACGGCAATAAGGCAGCTGGTTACACTACAGAAAGGAAATGATGAAACCCAGTTAATGGCACAGACACACTAATGCAAGTCTGATAGGGATGTACATGCAGGGGACGGATACATGGTAACAGATAACTGGAGTGCACTACTGTTCAGTCCCACAAGAATACAAGACAAACCTGACTGTTAATTGAGGATGTGGGCGGGAGCACTTCATTACTGACCCATGTTTTAACTATGTGCCATGCAAATACAACACAACAGGCCTAGCCCTAATACAATACCAGACGATAGAAAGCTGATGTCACGGGGAGCTGGTGAGTGTCAGAGGCACAGACGGGACCGCTCATCTGTGCACTCCAATGAGGTGAACACTGTCATATTAAAGCGGGAACTGGCTGAAAACAGCACGGATTGCAAGAGAGAAGCCAGTGGCTGCATTTCTGCTCAAAAGTGGTTTAGACAGAGAGGTTTATTGCAGGTAGGATAGATGGAAAAATCAAGAAGCAACTGCATTTCCGTTGAGCTGCTCAGATTTTCCACAGGCTAGGAAGACTTGGGACTGCGAGTCCATTTCCAACAGGTGCACAAGAACACTTAGAAGGAATAGACGTTTTAGGAAGTAGCTACATGTTTTTGGTTTTCTTGTCGAGAGTTTGGCGAGAGGATTTGCTCCACACAGCTGGCTAACTTAGCTCAGCATGAAGACTCGAGAAGGAGAAACAGCCAAGGCAAAAGTGAGCAACCAGCACCTGAAGTTCAAAGATCGCAAAGTTACACCTCATTTATTTATCACAAATCCGATTTGTGCACACTAAAATCACTGTTTATGCATTACACTGTTTTATAAGCTGTAATGTACCAGACTATTTCTTGCTCTAGCACAGTAACTCCAGGCAAAGAAATAGTCTGGTAAATTACAGCTCATAAAACATAGAATTGTCATTTTTACACTCAGACCAGCAGTTTCCACTGGGTCACCTAACCTTGCACAGGTAAATAGAAGGGAAAAAATTTAAAATTCATTTAAAATTAATTTTTTATTTTTTTCATTTCAGCAGTAAAAAGCATCTCCAAATATAGTTTTACAATCTAATAAATGTTTACTGTCTACCCAATATTTGGAAATGTTTGCATGGGGGGAAGCTAAAATTTTAAATTCAAATCTTTTGCAACCTATTCTCAGGCCTATTTCCAGTATCCCCTTGCTAGGGCTCAGTGGAAATACTGGATTTAACTTTTCCCCAAGGAAATACTTCATTATTCCAGGCAGACAGTAAACATCTCTGGGATTCATTAAAATATTTCTCTATATATTCTTTGTACCCATAGCTATGCAACTACATCTCAGAATAAAGATACACAGCACTGAGGTGAGAGATAAGGCTAGCCATTTCCAGTCTTTATGCTAAGGGAGTTAGTTGGTCAGCTGCCGCTAAAGCTTCACACTTACCATAAAAACTTTGTGAATCTTCTCCTCTAACTCTCAGCAAGAAAGTCATTTATCCTAAAATGCCAAACTTTTCCTTTAAGAGAAAAAAGTGGATGGTGGAGTGCATGGGGATTTTTGTCAAACATAGCCCTCTACACATTAATAGGATGCAGAGAGGGAGACTGGAACTTGCTCAGAAGCATTCATCCAGTCACTTGCCAATCAAGCCCCTGTGGTTCACTGAGTGGAGGTTTGCGCCCCCACCCACACAGAGCTTCAACTGGTGTCCGTCACGCTCTCTCGGTCGCCCACTACTTTAGGAAGGAGTTAAGTTTTCGCTCGATGTTGGCAAATGAGTCGTCACCCATGTAGTCGATCTGGCCTGCTTCCCAACGCTGCTTCCGCTCCTCCGATGAAATCTGGGGAGCGGGAGGAGGAGGAGAGGACACCGGCTGCTCTCTTACATCCTCTTGAAGCTTACCCTGCATGACACACAGAGAGAATGAATGAATCATTAAGTGAAACTAGACCAATACTTTATAAGGACTGGTTTCCCCAAGCCCAGCCATGCTCAGCTGGAATTACCTCACACAGGAATTTGCTCTATTCTACCCTTGAGACACATTCCGTATGTGCAGCCATTTCTTGAGGACAGTAAAAAATAATTAACTAGACCTTTTGCAGCAGATAAGAGTAGTGCTGGTTTCTGAGATGATGCAAGTCATTTACCATAACACCATAAAAGTGAAAAGTTTTAGATAGTGGATGTGCACTCAGTAAATTGTAGCCAGTGCAAGTGAACTAGAATTTATACCATAATAAACAAATATTTTCATCCCAAAAGTTTATCTGTTGGATACAAGTTGTCTTCTAAGACAAGCAGACTCCTAAGTAGTCCACTTGGATTACATTAATCCTAATGACTTTATCCATCCACATCACGATTCTCTACGTTTATTTTTGTACTATGAGTGCCATCCAAATTTCTTCTCGTCAGCATATCACACTCATACATACGCATCTTGTACGGGAAGAGGAAATTCTTCAGAAGAGGGATGTGAAACGCCTTCAAGTATCAAACTGTAAACATGCATTATTCTGCACAGTGAAGATCAGATATCCAATTGAAGGCTATGTGCTGTTAGCAGGTTTCTTGGTTCCTCATTAAGCCAATTTACAATCACTTTCAGTAAGATTTTTAATAATGTCCTCAATGCAGCTGGATCAAGAATTGTGCAGAATTTCAACCCATCATTTCCAGTCCTGGCAACTGGCCAGTCTTTTGTAAAAATGCCAAAAAAAAAACAAAAAACAGATCTAAGTTAAGGAACTAGATTATTACAGTCTTAAAAACCTAGCCAGAGCAAATGGAAAATTCCCTTTCCCCTCCTGCTTTCTGTATAAACATGCCAGTGTGACACAATATGGCACAGTTTCAGGCTGTTGGGCAAAGCTGCAGATTTTTGGCAGCTCTCCTTTGTGACAGAACTGTTTCACTACAATGCTGTAACTTACAGACCGCATGGCAACTTCCTGCTATTCTGTGTTGAGTGGTTGCTGAAGGTCCTGCGTGGCTCACTGATGACAGCAAGCCATTCATGCAGTCATGGCACTGCTGAGAGGACTGACAAAATTAGCACCAGACAGACATGGTTTGGTGCTGAGGAATGTGGAACCAATCAACTCTTACTTGTTACTATTAGGACTAAACCTATCATTTTAATTGCAGCTTAACAAGAAATGGGTAAAAAAAAAAAACATTGAAATGGTTTCGTGCTAACATTTGGTAATTGCACACAGTCATGGAATTACACACTTCAAAGATATGTCTGATTGAAAGGAGAGTTGCCAAACAGTCAGGATGTGCTGATTATGCAACATGCTATAACACATAAAATCACAAATTCACAGCCATTAATGTTTCATCACACACCCAGCGCATTCCCACCAGCCACACCCGAGACCCAAACACTCCTCTTTCACACAAACCGTTAACATACCTCATTGCTCTGTTCTACAAAGCCGCTGTGGAAGGGAGTGTCTCCATAGGCCTTCTGCATTAAAGGCAGCACAGATGTGGCGTACACCTGCCACCACAGTAGCAGATACTCGGGGTGCAGTTCGCAGGGATCGGGCGACAAGGACTGACCTTTGACCTCGCCTCTCTGAGCATCATAGGAGTAGTTCCACGGCTTTACCTTGCCCAGGAAGTGCACCACCTTTGCGTCTTGGCCGTACCTTTAAAAACAAGCAGGAGAGAGAGGGGAAAAGGAGTGTCAGAGAAATATCGAGGGAGAAGGTTTCTAAACTCACTCCTGTGGTGTCTCAAACAGCTACTGTTAACTACAAAATTATTTGCTCGTTGGTGCTTAGGCAACATAATGGCTGGAGAATATGATAATGTTAATATCAGTGGATAACTCTTCATCTGTTACAACAACATTGCAACCACCAAAATAGTGCTGAAATCCAGAGGCCAGTTGCCCCAATTTGCAACACACAAGCCACAGTTTGCAGCACGAGATTATTTCCTCTTGTGTTTATTTTGAGAGGCTGAATCAGAATTATCACTGTACTTTTGGCCCAACCATGACCATTTAGGTTCTCACAAAGGTGTCTGCAACTTGTAAGTGACGGTCATTTATGAAACAGGATGCTGCCACCATTACAGAATATTTGTGAACTCCAGAAAGATTAAAAAACAGTAGCTGTCCAGTTTAGTTGTTTTGTCAAAGTATCCAAATGTAATTATCCTTCCTAAGTAGCACAAATACAACAAGGAAGTTGCAATTGATGTTTACAGCTAAATACTGTGCACCAGTTCCAGTCAGAATCCATTTTTTTTTTCTTTCAAATGTTCAAAGTATTTGGACAAGAATACAATTTTGCTTCGGTATTTCATCACAGTGGATTTGAAATGAAGCAGTCAATATGTGACTTAAGTGTAGTCTGCAGTGGGTCCAAAAGGTAAAGGAGGACATCATTGTGACTGAAAAAAAACAGACCCACTGGGAAAATAGTGGAAACTTTAGGAGAGGCAAAATCAACAATTTGGTGCATTCTTAAAAAAATACCTGGGAGGCAACAGAAGATCAAAAAAAAAAAAAAGTCTTTGCAACATCTAGACAAGTCAAGAACACTTTTGAGGAGGGGTGAAATTCTCAAATTCTACAATCACGCAATGCCTCCATGAATGTAAATGCAGAAAGGGTTTCCCTCAACATTCAAACCAAATGTAGGGAGTGTTGGGGCATGGGCATCTATGGGTGCCAGTGGAACAGGATATTTATTGATGACGTGACTGCTGGTCAAATTAGAGGGATGAACTCTAAAGTGTATGTTAACTACTTCTTCTTTCATCTGCTTCCTTTAGGGGTCGCCACAGCGGATCATCTGCCTCCATCTTACACTATCCCTAGTATCCTCCTCTGTCACACCAACCCTCTGCATGTCCTCCTTCACTACATCCATGAACGTTCTCTGTGGTCTTCCTCTTTTCCTCCTGCCTGGGAGCTTCATCTTCAACATCCTTTGTCCAATATATCCACTATCCCTCCTCTGCATCAAACCATCTCAGCCTTGCCTCTCTACCTTTATCTCCAAACCGCTCAACCTGAGCTGTCCCTCTGATGTACTCATTTCTAATCCTGACCATCCTGGTCACTCCCAATGAAAATATTAGCATTTTCAGCTCTGCCACCTCCAGCTCGGCCTCCTGTCTTTTTGGCAGTGCCAACATCTTTAAATCAGACATCATAGCAGGTCTCACTACCATCTTGTAAACTTTCCCTTTCACACAGCACACCTAACTCCTCCAAAAGGACACACACAGTTCATATTTAAATAAAACAAAGTATACAGCTGCTGTAGTTATTTGAGGCATAATGTGTGTTCTGTGTGCTTCAGGTTTCAGTGGCTTCTTGTAATTTAACACCTACCTACTGACACACACAAATACACAACCTTTGAACTGACCCTGAGTAATTTTTATGTCTCCTAACACAGACACACACACAAAGAGTAAATTCAGTATTTCACCACATGTTCACATTTAGCAGTTTCTGTAGGTTTCAAAGTGAAACTGTGTGCATGTGCGTGGTGTACGTGTGTACTAACTGTTTGAAAGCTGGCAAGTAGGAGTAGATGGCAATACTGCTGAGGTTGTAAATAAAGGGAAGGTGTTTCGAAATATCTGCTGTCGCCCAGGTGTTAAAGAAACTGTTGAGAACTCCCTGATCTCCCCCTGCAGACAGAGACAAACATACAAACATTATCAAATACACCTCTGGCTATGCTTGAGCAAAATAAGAGATAGCTAGAAACTGTAATTTGTACACATTAAAATACACAATTCCACATACAGGATAGTAACAGTCTTCATATGAGTGACAGCAGATTTTTATTTAAGACTGGTGGCCTTTGTAATCCAGTCACTATAGTACATATATGAGAATACGTACGAGAATACCACAAGCACATTCTGTACATGCCCACCGACTATGTCCTATCTGACATGTAAAAATAGAAGCTGAGAGGATTCTGTAAGTGACAACATATGGCAAAAACGGTGTGAAGACAGCTTTGCCCTAACAAAGTTAGGCCAAGTTGGAGGAGGATTCTATAATTTAGCTACTTGCTGAGCTACATACATAATTCTGATCACAAAACTGGTTTTGATCTGTCTAGAGTTAATTTTCTGATTGATTTGTGAATTTGTATGGCATCTGCCTTGGCCAAATACTTGCTGTAAAACTGACTTTAATGTCAATGAGATTTCCTGGTAAGACATGGTAAAATAAAGGTAAAGGTAAAATAAAAAAAATATTTTCTTTAAAGTGAACTGAACTGTAAAAAAAAAAAAATGTATTTCAGTGCCATTTTCTATCTTGTTCACGCATACACTGCCCAAATACAACCAGGGCTTTTAAACAAAAGCAGACTTTATTCAGACACTCTACCTTGTTTATTTAAAGAAACCCTCTCCAGAAAGTTAAGTGATGGTTCAAATTCCTGTAACTTTAAAGAGGCGAGAGTGTTTAGTGTTTGCACTAAATACTACCAACTAAGGAGGGTTTCATCTCATCTCCATAAAAAGTTGCCTTCAAGAATAAATTACACACTAAGAATTAACACGGAAAAGACAACTTTTTACTGAAAAATACCAATATATTTTTACATCGTGGCTCCAAGAACAGTGACATAAACTACTCAAGATGGAAATATCTTAACAGTTGCTTGATGCATTGCAGTACAGACATTCATGATTCCCAGAGACTTGTTTCATCGAATGCCAACACTTTCAGTTTATGAGCAAATACCTTCAAAATTAATGGTATTCGCATCACCTTCTGTGCTATTTTTTGCTGATTAGCAAGTTAAATAATGTAAATGATAAATGTTATACCTGCTAACCATCAGCATGTTAGCTGTTAAGAGCATGCCAACACATGAAGAAGCACCACAACCAACGTTTACTGTTTTTCTGTAGAGAGCAGTATGTTTTCACTTTGTAAACTCTGTTACGGTGGTTGCTGCTTGCTTATGTTAAATTTGTAGTGAGTTTCTGAAATTTGGTTTTCATGCTTCTAACAACTGATTAGATGCAAGTGAGCAGTAAACCAAATTTCCATGTTTCAAGAAATCCCTCAAGAAACCTGCATTAGAGGTCCCACAGGCCTCTACTCTGTATTAAACTAGGTAAGACATGCATTTTATTTGCCATTTTTTTTCTTTTAGTTCCTTTAGTAAGACTCTGTTTTCTTTTCTAATGAGGACCTTAAAAAGAGAGGGAGAGAGGAAAAAAAAACAAAACACTCGCCATCAAAGCTGCCATTTTCGCCACAGAATGTGAGGAGCTTCTCGTGCGTCTCATTGGATGGTCTGAAGACAAAAACCCCAGAGTTGAAACAGTCTGGCCAACCAGGATCTGGAGCTGCAGATAACTCCTCTCTCTCAAAGAGTTCATCTATATTGGACAGCACCTGAATACATAAATATGAAGCTACTTACTTCCTCAGATGTATTAAGAATAATTTATGAAAAAAGGGGGAAGTCTGAGAAGAAAAAGCATTTTAGACATGCATTGTCAGTGTTGTAAAAAGAGTCAGTTTTGCTGTTAAAATATATCACTGCAGAAAATAATTTAAAAAAAAATAAAAGACAGAAAATATTAACGATTTTTCATCAGTGCTGTGTAGGTTTTGTGCTGTTAACAGGTTTGTTTCTCACCAGCGTGTCTGCGTCCATGAACACACACTTGCTGTACTGTGTGAGTGTCCAGCAGTGCAGTTTGGTGAACGTCACTCCCAGGTCCGGACGCTTCATCAGGGCCAGATGAGCCGAATCGCCTGAATCCATCACATCCACGACGCGCACCTCATCAAAAATGGAGCGCAGCGCATCTCTTTAAAACAGGCAGTATGATTTATATCAGTGTATATCTCACTTCTTTTTGAATAATAACTAAATATTTGACAGTGGGCGTTACCTGCAAGGTTCTCCAACATGAGGTCCCACGAGAACAACCAGTTTCCTGCTTGTGTTGTGGTTTCGTAACGACTGGCCAAGGACCATCGCTCCCTTTGCATAGCTGTCATTTGTGGCCAGTGTCACAAAAGCTTGGTCTGTTCAGGGAAACATACACGTACACACACTCAGTCAGATGAGTAACATGTTATCACATTACTGTCATAACTTCACGTGTCTTTCAGTCCCAGGCTAAAAAATTCTCTTCATCTGCTCCTGAAAATGTCCTGGCAGCTTTAAATATAGATGTCTTAAACATTATCTTTTTTCAAAATAACCACGGTTGTTTTATTTACTGTGAATATGGGATAAAAGAAACTTATTTTATTTCAAATCTAAAGGTGTCAAATATCATATTATATTACAGAACAGCAGCTAAACCAGTCATCTTCCTCCATTTAATACACCAGCATACAACCAAATGACGTACAACACACATGGAGAAGTTACAACCAATAAAGAAAGCTCATTTTACTTAAAGACCACAGCCATTGCTGTGCCGATTGACACTGAAATACAAGAATTAGTTCATGTGCAACAACCCTTTAACCCTAAAAGTAACAAATTAAATCAATGCACCTTCATCCAATTTTCCTCAATAACAGACATGAATCAAACCCTCATGATCCCATCCTTTAATTACTGTAATCCCCCTGTATTACTACAATTCATTTCATCCATTTCATCTTTAGACCTGTTGTGTGAAGGTCAGTGTCTGATGATTCCCCAAAGCATAAATTAACAACTGCAGGGGGCATGAAATGTTGAGTGAAAACAGGCCCAGAGCCAGCTGAGAGCATTTATCAAGGTGAAAGCATGAGCTGTCAGGGGGGGTGAAGGGGGGGCTTCTGGGAAACCTGACCCACGTGGCTGTGTTGTACGGTTGCTAAGATCTGGTTCAAGGAACTGCAAGCAGACTGTCAAAAGGCCTCTCTCTCACCTACAGGGCAGCGCAGGAAGCATGTGCTGCATTCCCACAGGGTTAACTGTGGCTACACGAAGCCTTATGACCTACACACCTCTGGGTACGGGGTGTTCCAAAATTATAAGTACAGACATTTATCAATGACATAGTCTGGTAAACCAGTTTAAAATGTGTAGCCTGCTCAAAAGCCTGCTTTTTTTTTTCTTTTCTTTTTTTTTAAGAAAAGCACATTTGTTTTTATTCAATATAAGATTAAGCTGATCAGAAATGTAAATAATATGCAATGATTATGTAATGATGAAAACAAGTGTGCCTTTCTTTCAAAAAACAAGCAATCCCAAACCTTTGAGTTTAGTGTTTATTTTAAGAGTAACCCATAGTGGAAGCAGACACTTGCATGCATATTTCAGTGTTAGTGTTACATTGTTGTGCACACACTGGTTTAGTAATTACATTATCAATGTTTTCCTTATCCAACTGTTAACCACATTTTCACTTTAACAGTAGTGCATTGAGGGGAAGGGGGTGGAGGCAAGTTCAAGGCCACATACAGCAGTGCACGTACACATGGAGAACTATGTGTCAACTACCTCAAGTTGATTAAACCAAAACAGGAAATTAATAATGTATTTTTTTTAAATAAAAGCATGCATAAGCCATGAGGGAATAAAGATTTTTTTTTTTAAAAGTTACAATAAGCCAATTCTTAGGGGACTTGAGGGGTGGGCGAGCCATAAAACAATCAAAAACAACAACAAAGTTTACAACTGTTCAGCTTTTGCACTGAAACATTAGATGAAAAAGCTCAGAGAATTAACCACATCAGTTTTCTGGTGACAGACTAATCACTTGATCAGTACATGGCTTCATCTCCAAGGTCTCTGTCTACAAGTAGCTGCTCTTCAAAGCTTTGCCAAAAAAAAATATCCGTACCCTCAAAACAGAACCACTAATATTTGTGTACTGTAAATGTGAAGCTACAGCCAGCAGCTGGTTTTCTGTCTTTGTGCTGAGCTCATCCAACTGGCTACAGCTGGCATGATGAAATCATCAGTACTGGTAAGGTAACACAGGGCGCCCACTTTGTGAAATCCAGATGTGCACTGTCACAATCTGCACTTACATTTCAGCTGCCGGCACACTTATCAGACTTCAACATTAAAGCCTGACTAAAAATGTTGGCTCATGGGCTGCTAAATATTCAAAAACAGACAGTAACAGTAATTTTTAAACTGTAAAATGTCCCATGTACTTTGGTATTAGGTCTCTAGGCAAGTTTTTTATGGTTTGTTTGTTTGTTTGTTTGTTTTTTGTTATTGTTGTATAAACATATTTTACACTATTCTCTGAAATCTTATAGCCAAATCATAAATGAGGGAGAATAGCTCCAGAAATCAAAGTGAAGATCAGTAAAATAATAAAAGTAATTGTTTCTGTGTTAAGCGTTATCAGTGTCCGGACAAGATCTCACCCTAACGCTTCTTAAACTTTCCTCATGACATTTTTAGTCACTTAAATCTTTGACTTTGAAGTTTGTGACCGGATGTGCTGCTTTTCGCTGTCGCCAGGTTCACTTGGGTCCAAACCGCTGCAAAAACTCAGCAAATCAACGCTCCGACTGCACAACGATTTAAACTAATCGCAACTTCTCAGACCCTCAGGAGAACAGCACCGAGTGCCGCAGCCGGTGTAAACCTGCAGCGTTTGATAAATACGCGAAATTTCGGGAGATGCAGTTCGCGCATCCCCGGTCCGGTCCGGGGGGCTCGCCGCGTTCCGGTGTCGTTTTGACGCCCGCGAGAGTCGCCCGATATCTTACCCGACATGGTGCGCTTAGGAGAGTCCACCCAAGGGTCGGGGGTCGTGATGGGGCAGACGAAAGGCTTGCACTGCGAAGGGCAGAGACGCAGCAGCTGGGAGCAGTCCAACACAGGAATTAAGCCCCACATTTTCCGGGTCATGTGACCACTGACAGCTGACACGCCCACCTGCGTTCTCTCTGTAAAACTTTATTTGTGATAATCTTCATCACAGACAAACAGCAGGCCGATGGTGGAAGAAGTGTTTAGATTG
>VVAS01115405.1:5252-15561 GCA_015103295.1 Ptychochromis oligacanthus
TTGAGCCATTAAGGCCCGCTGTGAAATGGTTTGTCTTTGAAATACTTGCTTCTCTGTTAAGTGGAATGGTGATCAAAAGGATGTCATTGTAAATGTTGCTGCTGATTCAGTGTGTGCCTTCATAAGGTAACCTGACAAGGCTCTTCAATAAGAAAGATTATTTAGTTATGCAGACAAAGGATTTTTTCTCAACACCCATGTCATAACACTGTAAAACAAAACAATGAAAAAAATACATCTTATGGCACATAACAAGACTACTGGATCTGTAGATCTGTCTCTTACACACAGACACACACATAAGGTGTGTCTTCATCTTGACTTTATTTGGGCTTTTTCTCTCCAAAGTGCTTAATCCTGCTGTCTGGTATGTTCCACCTGATTAATCTGATCATTCACTTCTGACAATCCCATTTCGTAACCCCACCACCCACACACACAAACAAGGACCTATATAGCTGAAGTCATAGAAACACATGATACATGTCACACATACACACACACACACACACACACACACACATACATCCTATCTGGTTTCAAGGGCAAAAAAAAAAACTGAACAAAACAAACAAACAAACAAAAAAAAAAACAGAAGAGAATGGTCACTCACAAGGAAAATGTCCCATCATAGCCTGCAGTTATCAGTGTCACACATCACTTCACATAACCAGATACAAACACTGGTCCATTTAATGTGAGGTGTATACACACACACACACACACACACACACACACACATATATATATATATAATTTGAGCTGATAGCTAAATCCCTCAGGATTTTTTTTTCCTTTGAATAATGATCCACATATAAGCTCCTAGGGGATTTCAGTGTAGAGGGATAGAGAGCTATGAACTCAGGAGGAAAGAAACAAATGCAAATGTGAGGTACAGCTGTGGGGTTGAAGCTGGTTTTCCCATACAATGCCTGAACAATATTGTCCTTCACCTGCTGAGATCTAAAGCAGTAATCAAAAGGCGTGGAGAGCCATGGCGACTATTTCTGTGCAGGGGACCTCACTAACTCTGACTGACGCCCTCAGACTACAGATAAGAGTGAGAACAGTGTGTGTGTGTGTGTGTGCGTGCGTGCGTGCGCGTGTATGTGTGTGTACCCTCATCCATGTAACTGAAGGAAGCATATCCCTCCTTGTGTTGAGCAATCTCTCTTTCTCTCTCTGTTGCGCCCTCTCATTGATCCTGTATTACAAACAGTTCCTTGTTGACCAACCTGCTGTTAGAGTTCTTGTAGTCGAAGTTGATTTAGCTGAACTTGGCGGGCCTGAAACTCTGAGGGGAATTTCCTCTCAGTGGCTGTAAATTACCTTTATTTACAAGAGGGAGAAAAATGTGTGGGTGTTTTATCTGTGTTCCAAACCAAGACAGTAACTCTTTCTAATAAGTCTCTTCATAAAGAGTACAAAAGTTGAAACTAATAGATCTGCTATAACCCATTAACAGAACGACTTTGCAGTTTCCAGTTTGTGAAAATCTTTTGCAGAGCTTCTCCAGCATGACATTCTCTTGTCAGAAATAGCTTTGTCAGAAATTTGCTCAGTGGTAGAGTTACCCGGGTGCATGTCTTAGACGTTGCGTCTCTGAGTCTCTAGTTTTGTTCCATTATGCACACAGCAATAGTCTGCAAGAGGTCTTTTGTTTTGAAAACTCACTGGAATTTCCATGCCATTCCTATGTCTGACTTGCTACCCTCCTCATCTGCTCTGTGTCGGATTGACAAGGTTTCTGTAAAAC
Source organism: Ptychochromis oligacanthus (assembly GCA_015103295.1). Taxonomy (NCBI): domain Eukaryota; kingdom Metazoa; phylum Chordata; class Actinopteri; order Cichliformes; family Cichlidae; genus Ptychochromis; species Ptychochromis oligacanthus. The sequence goes on from VVAS01115405.1 coordinate 7,009, forward strand.
GTAGACCCGTTGCTAATTTAAGCTATGTGGTGAAGAGAGACACTTGTGAAAGGCGCTGCAGTGCATCTAGTGGAATTACAAGCATCGGAGCACTGGAGCTGGAACTCGATGCAACTGTCAAGATGGGATGGGAGAAACACCATTCAACTATGTTATGAGTGTCAATGTTGCATATTTTGTCCACCAGAGGGCACTCTGTAACTTCCCTGCTGCCAACACGTGTCTGGAATGCCACAAACATATCAATCAGCTGATCCAACCAGAGTCAAGCAGAGTGTAAATAAGTAAATAAATAACTACACATCACAAAAAAAGTAATATCGGCCAATATATCAGAATATCGGATTTTTAAATCACCAAATATCTGTATCAGTCTTAAAAATCCTATATCACTCAGGCTCTAATCTTAGGCCCCTGAATGATCGTATCAATATGATATTATGATGTCATCATGTTGCCTTGCAACCACCTAGCAACAGATACTGTAGTATGGGCATGTACTAGTGTTTATAAGTCACAAATAAATGACCACAGTTCATCAAGTAGTAAGTGTGTGTTCATGTTTATTAAATAGATTGGGATCCAGATTTTGTCCATCATTTTAGACAAAAAAAGTTATTCATTACTCTGATGAATTAGAGGCCTACCTAAAAGCTAGTTATCGTAGTGTCAGCTGGACACACAAATAAGATTTTTTTTAAAAACCTGAAGTCCTTGTTGTTTTTCGTTATTGTTTGATGATGATATAGTCAAACAATTAATTATTAACTATTACTGAATGCATCTGTTAAGAATTTATAAACAACATATTAATAAATATCAGCTGTCTCCCTTTGAGAAAACACTGACACCAGGAAAAATGTTTTGTTTTTTTTCCTATTTACATCTTAGCTTCTCCTAAACCACAAATCCCAGCTCTTTCTAGACCACACAGTAAACTCTCACAAAGAGCCTTGCCTGCAGTTTGGAGAAGGTGAACACAAACTTTGCCAAGCGATTCCCTCTTTCTCTCTCGTCAGTGTAACAATCCTCTTTCAGCCTGGGGCCAAGATCCTCTTTGTTTATGTAACATCACATGATGTCCTAGATGACCCTACCTGAAGCTAGGGACTTGTATCCATTTCCCAGCTCTAGCTCTGCATCCCTCCCCCTGCTCAGGCCCCAGCTTAGCCACAGGCCAGCTATCCCATTGCTTGGACAAAGGAAGCTTCATGGGGATGTAACTCATGCTTGCACATACAGTCAGAACAAAGCCTTCAACTCTCCTCTAGCAACAACAGCACCTCTTGTCTTGAAAACTACAGACGGCAAGATGCCAAAACCAACAAGAGTAATCTTTAAAGGTTTTTTCTTTTCTTTTTTTTAAATAACCCTCTGTTATTTTTGCTGGCATAAATACTTAAATGGTAATTAACTCAGTTTGTGCAATGTAGTAGCTACACTCTTCTTTTGTCAGCTGAGCAAATCTCTGTTAACAGCGTGACATGGAAAAAGAAGTCATTGCCCAATATACACAATCAGGATCATATCACAAACTTTAGTTTTCTGCTTAGTATTTATCTGATTGCCATACAAGTCCTAATGTCAGTAAAACTGCATTGCACCACATGAATGCTACGGTCACAAGGAAGCAGTATGATGATAACGTTGTTTCCATAAACAAGATAAGGACTATGAACGAAACACAGAGAGATGTTACTGGGAAAGGAACAAACCCAGTAAACAACCATGAGCTGATTCATCCACACAAACAGATTCCATGTAACAGGAACAGTTTTGTGTAATATTGAAATCAGACTAGGATTCAAGCAAACATTTTTGCATATCATGCAAAGGTTTTCTATGACAATAGGTCTGGAGAGGTAACTGGCCTTTTTATCTGTTCAGTTTTGTATGCATGCCACCTATTTCATTACAAATACACAAATCTGTGTTATTGAGGTTCGCAGTGACCACTAACCATGTTACGTTAACTTGTCTGCCATTTTGGACATGGAGTCAATGTAGGGTCAAATGAATAAGGCCCCAGTCACACAGGCCTAGAAACCATTCCACGACCATCTGGAAACCACCAGAAAAATGTTTATTCCCTGACCTGTTGGCAAGTGATTGCTGGAGGTTGATAGCAGTTGCTGGGAAATTGATTGCTAAAGCCCCAGTCATAGAGGCCCAGAGACCAGTCAGTGACCCCCTGGCAACCACCAGTTGCTAGCAAAAAATGTGTATTCCCTAACTGGTTAGCAAAAGCGTCCCTATGATTGCTTTGGTCGCTAGCAGGTTGCCACGGTCGCTCGTAGTTTGCATTGGAACTTGTCTACAAACACTGCCAGCTACTCTCCCAGCAGTAGTGTAACATGAAAAATTGCCTTCAAAGTAAAAGCTGCACCATTTGAAACATGCTGGCTGCACCGCTGAGGAACAATTTTACTTTGAAAGCGAACATTCTCTGTTTCCAGTTTGTGTCGCATTTTTTGAAGCTTTACTACCACTCGGCTAGTAGTTAGCAAGTGTTAGCAGACAAGTTGGAGTGTTCCATGCAAACTACAGGCAACCGTTGCAACCCGCTAGTGACCAAAGCAATCGCAAGGAAGTTTTTGGAGCAGCACCCTCTTTGCGACCGATTTCACCTAGCAACAGCCAGCAATCTCCAGGAACCACTCACCAACCCATCAGAGAATACACATTTTTCCCTCGCGACCAATGGTTGTATCACGTCCAATATGGTGGAAAACTCTTGAGCAATGTGCACATGATGTTACTTGAGGAACCTCTATACAGGCAGATGCAGATATGAAGAAATAGCGCCATGGTTGTAAGTAAAAATAAACATATGAAACACATACAAAAACATAAACCTCACACACTAACCCCTATCAATGATGATTCTACATAAGTCATTAATGCCAATCTCCTGTACAGTCCTTACTGGAAAATACTTCATTTGGATTTGGCATATCAGTCTTATTACTTATTACATTTTTGCACTTTTGGTCAGACTTATTCAACTAGTTCTAAAGGCCTCTTTCAATACTCCACGATTACCAGATCAGCCTATCCCTTCTATCTCACTTTTCCATTGAGTTTTCAAATTATTTCACAATGTGCAAGCCTCTGCTGTGTATATACAAACTTAAGCCAGTGGACATAACACACACTGGCATAGTGACTTGGCATGAATATAAATACAGAAGAACCTGGCATTGCTGAAAGAAACACATGGCGGACACAGCATGCACAGACAGTAGGGAATGCAGATGGAAAACAGAGCAGAGAGGTGTATCACACCAATGTCTAGATACTGAGATCTCTGTCTTCATAATAAAGGATGAATGTCCCTTTATGTGAGTCAGAATTTGCTCTCATTTTATCAAACATTTCTTGAAAAATGTGACTGAAATTGAGCCATGTCCAAGCACTGACCCTTGCCATTTAAAAAAAATTAGGACAAACCTTTAAGTGACTTTTATTGGTAAACCAAATGGCAGCCACAGCTTGTGGACAAACTGTTGAGGGAAGCCCAGGCAGGCCTGTAACAGATGGTCAGAGTGAACGGGTGACTGTTGACAATGTGTGCTGCGTTTAGGGAAAACGCATGACACAGAAAAAACAGAGAAGAACCTGAAGTTACTGTTGTGCTACAGCAGACATATATAAACTCACAATGGATGGAGGCACACAGAGGCACACACTTGTTGTAAAATACCATGCTATCACAAAAAGACAAGGGGCACAGCACCCTGGAGCCTACCTAACGTTAATACCACAAGACTTGTGCATAGCAGTTGTTTTTTTTTTCTTTAGATGACATTACTTTTAGCTTTTCCCCAACTAAGCCTCACATGCTTTTTCCCTTACTCCCAAATCCAAACCAAACATCCCCCCTCCCACCCCTCATCAATCCCCAAGTAATGGCTCTTTTGCATTTCTCTTTGTCCTGCTTACTCTTTGCAATTAAGTAAATGAGTCATTAGTTAATCGCTGCAGGCAACAGGACACACGAGGAGTTAATCAGAGTGGATGGATGGACTGCTTGCAAAGAGCATGACACACAAGCACACATATACACTCACAGAAACACATGCCCGCTTTCACAAGCTATTGACATTTCTGAAAAGTGAGCCTCCAGTAAGACGTGCATACATAAAATTACAGAAAATGGCAAGAGCTGATGAAAAGCGGCCCGATCATTGATTCATGTTGTCAAACTGTGCTGAGTGGCAGTTTCTTCTAGGAGGAAACTTTGGTTGAATCCTTGCCTTGAGCCATCAACATTCAGAGGGAGGCAAGAGGATATTTTTCCAGCGTGTGATGGTACGCAGCTCAATCGCTGAGGCCGAAGACTGCTGACAAATCATTTTCACAAAGTATTTACAAATACAGCTATTGATGGGCAAACCACATAGGACTCATATAGGCTGGATTTATACTGAGCAAATCGGTATGATGAGTACAGGGCTGCATCCAGACAGGTGCAGGCTCAGTGCTGAGCCGTCACTTAAGCTTCGGAGACAGAGGCTGATTGTGAATGCAGACATGTTTCTCAGACCTTTTCTACTTTAAAGGTGGGTTTCTTAAGAGGCACATAGACCATCTCTTTTTATCTGTCTTTCTGTTCCTTTCCCCTCTCTCTCTCGTGTGTGTGTGTGTGTGTGTTTGTGCAGTAGATGTGTGATGGGTGGCATTGAGGTAATAACATGGACAATTGGTGGGAATTTTTGGAATATGCAGCAGCAGAAGAGACGAAACCAGTCCCACACCACATGTTAGAAATTTATAAACTTGTGATTAAGTTTAGTAAACTGCAGCAACTTCAATCTACTAAACAACTGTGTAGCAGATTTATTTTCTAGAAAATGCAAAAGAATGCATTAACATTTTTTCAGCTGTCACAAAAGACAAAGAAAAGCAGCAGTTTCCATTTTAAAGATGCAATAGGTAGAATGCATTACACTACAAGAGATCATTGATGTTTTGCAAAAGCATGCACACAGCCTAAGAGGAGCTATTTTTTCTCAGAATTACTTTCTTAAAATTTCTACAGCACACTTGCATCAGAGCAGCACATGTTCAGGTCTATCATAACCAGACACTGCTGCAGCATCATTCAACAACAAACCTGCATGAAGCTCTGCTGGAGGAGCTACCTGACATGCTAAGTGCAGTAAATACCTCTGTAGCACAATACATACGTAGACAGGTTTATGATAACATCAAAGCTGTTAATTCTTAATGTTTGCATTATTTTTTTATTTTTAATTTATATATATATATAATCTTTTAATGTTTTAAACAGTTCCCAATTTACAATCTGACATTAGTATTTTCACTTTCAAATTCATGCATACTCTCTTGATCAAAAATAGCCATAATTGCATAAACACATATGCCCAGAAATCAACAAGCACAACTTTTCCAGAATCTCATGAATGAAAAAATTCCCCTTAATTTCTCAAGTAGTAAACATAATGCTGCATTAATATTCCTCCACTAGATGGCAGACTTTCGATCCTTGTGGCCTATCAAACCAGACTAAGCAGGTAAAATGATAAGTCAAAGCTGAAAGGACTGATGAAGTAAACAGATAAGAAGACCAGTTTCTTTGTGTAAAATACGGTCAGAAAACCATGTGACATTACTTTCTTTCACTGAGTCCAAGGGGAAGTAGTGTTTCCTACTCAGACATGATCTCTTTTCCTTTGACCTTGCACATCTGCCCTTTTTGCTGTTAGCTTAAAAAAAAAAAAGCGCATTATGGTGAGCCAGCCAGCATGTCAAAGGACAGGAAGGACATGTTGGGGAAGTACCAACAATGCCACAGGATGGCATTTGTTTAGTCCAGTGCACTCAAGCACTATCTGATCTACCAGAGGAACAACAAGAGGAAGGAAGGGCTGATGCTCCAACTCTCACCTGGACAAACCTGAAAATAGTGCTGCTGGGGTGGAGACTATAAATATATGCACAATGTGAGAAGCAGACTTTTCCTGATCAGATAATACTTACAGCAAACATTGCTGCATTGAAACTCCCAAGCCAGATATGAACCATATTAGTCACCAGTAAAATATCAAATAATTTTTTTTTTTCCAGCGGAAAAGCCTGGGTGTTCCTAATAATTTGAGCACAAACCTGCAGAGAAGAGCTGTGACTAGCATTCTCAATATTTGCACTTCATCACGGAGCCACTGAGATGTGAAACTGGGGCTTGTGATTTATTTGTCTGTGTAAGCAGAACATAAGAAATGTTTTATGTTGTACTTCCCTCACTAAATTGATTCATTTGTTTCTTAGTGCTCTTTTGTAATCAAATTTCTCTCGTTCATTAAGATAATTACTCAGACAGTCTGGGACTAGAAAGCCACAGACAACCACCAAGTACTATAATTTGATTACACAGACTTTCTGAAGCTGAAGCTTTTTAGCAAGCGGAGAGACCACACAGACAGACAGACAGACAGACAGACAGATAGATAGATAGATAGATAGATAGATAGATAGACAGATAGACAGACTGAAGACATATGTTGGGGCTCAGGTAGGTGAGGTTTAGGTTAAAGCTAGTGTAGGCTTAGGGTTAGTAGGCAGCAAGTAGTTTTGATTAAGGTCAATGCAATATCCTAGCAAGGATAGCTGTGTGTGTGTGTGTGTGTGTGTGTGTCCTATCAATGCCTCAATAAGAGGACTAGTAGAAATCCTCAACTGGGCCATGAAAGTACACCGCAAGTGAAGTACTCTATTTCATTATGACAGGATTTATTACTCTGCATGTTCCACTCAAGCAGGAAATTGCCTTGAAGCACCTGAAGATCAAATATGAAAGGGTGGGACTGGCTTGTGACCATGCACTTTTACCTTCTCTGGGATTCAGTAAATTCATTGCAAAGAGTGTGTGTCTCCACCAGATGGTGCTGCAGGGTAATCCTAACATTCAGAAGGACAGAGACTAGCAGAGAAGCATTGTATTAGTGCCTAAACATAAAGTAATGTGTTCTTGTCTAATTACAGCAAACAGTCCCAACACCTTACACTGTTTTATTCAGCTGCAGGCCTCCAGCCAAGTTTACTTGACGCCATAGAAAACATGAGATGTTTACTGTGATTAGGCTGCGCAGGAGAAGATAAGCTATCAGGCCAATACAGTAGTTAATTTCACTGTTTGATTCCTATCTGGAGCTGAAGGTCATGTGTGGTACTAAGAGTACAGCCACTGACTAGTATGCTATTAAATGAAAACCTGACTCAATTTTCTCCGAACGACTGCAATAAATCAGAGGAGCACGGCCGCTGAGCAGAGCATGCTTCTAACCCAGGGCCTGCCAGTTGTTCCCAACATGGCCAGTTAGTTCAGTATTGATTCTCTGTCGTGCTGTTATACCACTATAACCATCTGACCTATGAAAGCTGAGCTCACAGCACTGGGCTGAAATCCAGTGCACGGTGATCTCGGAGGGGAGAGGGAACACCATGAGAGGAAACACTTAGCTCAACCTCAGGGCTTTGGACTGTAGGGCTTTCACTGAAAACGTCTGCCCTTGGCTCATGCCCTGTTAGTCTCTCTGCTTTAGCCTCTGCTCTTTTAACCATGCCTCCCTTGCACACCTTGACCCCACTGTTAAATTTACCTTTAAAGAAATGCCCCAGTTCTTGTTCTTGCTCTTGTGACAAATCATTCATTCTTTGGTCAACTTGTAAAAAATTCAGAGGCTAAAAAAACAGCTAAATAACAGAGGTTAAAGATGTTTATTATCAGCCATTCATTCATTTGAATTTTATGTTGCTTTTAATTCCAGTTTTGCATACTGTGTGTCGGCTTTTATAACACACAATTTGACTCTTGTCTGTAAACACTGTAACACAAATACATGCTGCTTGCTTGCTTAAATGATCATTTTAAAATAACACTGAAGGAGCATCAAGGATTAACTACTCAGCTTGCCATTTAGGCTAGTGGAGCCTCTAATCATAGGGGCTGGAAAACAAGACAAAAGCCCAGAAGCACAGAATATTTAAAAAGAACACTAAAAAAAATAACATCTGAATTTGGGTAAAGCAGTAGGTCCCCTTAAAGGGGTCCCTATATATATATATATATATATATATACACTTCAGATACCTCTGTAATTCAAATTCAGGTATATCTTTTTTCTGATTTTTTACTGGACACTTCTAAAATGAAGCACTTTTTGGATCAACTGCTCACCTTATTCCTGTCCACACTGAGGCCACAGTCTGTGGTAAAATTGTGAGATCCCAGCTGAATTCATAACTTTTACCTCATGTCATATGTGGCCATTACTTGAATTTAGGAGGTAACAAAGCCAAAAGCTTGGAAAGCCTTGGACTAAAGTAAGTTCACTCCAGCCCCAAAACACTGACAGTTAAAAAATTTGGGGGCAAATTCACTTTTGTATTTATTTTTATTTATTTTTGCGAACACATTTTAGGGTAAAGACCCTACAATATTAGACAGAAAACCCCAACAATCAGACGACTCCCTGTGAGCAAGCACTTGGCGACAGTGGGAAGGAAAAACTCCCTTTTAACAAGAAGAAA
>VVAS01115415.1:0-10454 GCA_015103295.1 Ptychochromis oligacanthus
CCTTTTCTAGGGACATTTTTCAACCTTAGACAGAGGTTTTCTGTGTTTTTCCTTTGCAACTGTGCTAAGCTAAGCTAGCTAGCCTTATATTTAGTTCATTCAAAAAACAAAGTGCAGAATTTAACTGTTCTCCTTTATCTCAGTCATATTGTTTAAAAAAGGAAAGCTAACTGGCTGCTAACGGAAGTGACAAGGATCGTTGTCAGTATGTCAGCCTATTCTTCTAAAGAAAAAATATTTTTTGCACCCATTGTGCTGATATAAGCATCATACATGCCTATTGCTCCTCAACAGACTAAGATATTAATTATAGGATCGTATGAGTGTTTTACGAGTCAAATATTTAGAATTCTTCAGGGGGTATAACCCAATAACAAAACTAGTCTCAGTGTCTGCAGACACTGAGAAACAATTAATCTACCAGCAGAAAGACAAATCTCGAAGCCTCCTCACCATCTGGGCCCTGCCAGTTACACAGCCAACTTGATAGAGGTGCTGATGCCTTCCAAGACACTGCCACTGAAGCTTAATTCATAATAATGAACTCCTGGTGATTTCACAGGGTGCAAATTTCCATGAAAGGGGCAGGTGTTGAACGGGGTACTAGCATGTATCACAGATGACAATGTCATATGCTCTGGGAATAATAAACATCTCAATGAGCTCGGGCTTTAATGGCGATAATGTCATGGTTTTCTTGGAGCTGGGCATGAAATGACCCAAAGGTTTACTTGTTTAAAGCAGGGCCATGACTGTGCTAACTGCTTGACTGTGATGCCTGCCCAAACAGGTGTTTAATCCTAGCATAATAAGCATAGTTTCTCTCTCTGCCTCCTAGTGGGTACACAGAGACTACAATGGAGTACTAAGAGGCCACTGATAAAATGGAAGGAGGGAAAATTAGCTGCACAGAAATGTGGAAGAAAAGAAATATAAGTAGACACGGCATATAGATAGGGTATTGTTTTACTCAAGCTGCTGCTCCATGGTTTCTGTCTACCATGGTGATTTTTTTTTTTTTTTTTGGTTTTTGCATTGTCTTTATATTTTTTTTTCTCTTTTCTCTCATACCCACATTGTTGCAAATGGTTCCCCATAAATCTCACACACTAGTCTCGTCTCATGGAAATGCAAGCCTTTCTATTAAAAAACAGGAACAAATGTCAGATGAATATGAGATGAATTTGCCCCATGAATAAAATTCACAGGCCTTAGGTGATGATTACTCTGAGTTTATCAGGAAACAACCATGCAGACAGCGAGCAAATATTTTTACACTCTTGTGGCAGGAGAAAATGCAAAGCTGAGGGAAATGTTATGCGGTGGTGGCCTGGCTATTGAACACATGGACAAACTTTTAGGACAGCAGTCTTGCTGTTCAAATGAGAAAGGGAATTAGACTTTCGATTGAGACTGATAACTGCTGGGGGTGTCATAGTAACAGAAGGGAGCGTCATGGACTGAATCCATCTGTGTTAATGTGTAATTTGTGCAGCTTTCTCTTGTTATGGAGCAAGCAGGCAAACCACTCGATACATATCGATATGTACCCAGCAGCATTCGATCGAGGACGCGGAAAACATTTGATTTCAGGGACGGTACAGACTGCTTCCTGTCTCTAGGCCAAGCTGAAATACTTTAATGCATAAATGAGAATGTGCATACATATGTGTTGGCTTTCATTTGGATTTTACTATTCTTGTCTGGAACTAAATTCAATATGTGCACCTGAAGTCAAGGTGCATGCAGCCACATCAAGCTAAAGAAAAGTATATTCACAACCCACGTGGAGTCGCTCTGCAGCTGGGAGTTAAAGTAGTGAAAGCGAATGCACCCGAACATATGGCAATGGCTTGACATTTCTTCTCTGTGTGAACTCTTGCCGACTCTCCTCAAAATGTCACAGTGCTGTGACCCATGGTGAACAAGTCAGTGGGCACGCATGAAAGAAAATTGATCCACTTTGCTTATCCACACTCTTTATTGAGACACCATTTGATGTGAATAATGCAAAATCTCAAGAGGACGCAGTTGATGAATTGATGTTTTTGTGAATTCGCTGGAAGCTTTGCTGAAGCCTTCCCGCTCAGCTGTCATTCCAAAGTGCCTCTGCATTTGGATCACCTCACCATGCTTGCTTCTAATACTTGTTTCTGCCCTCGCTATTTAATGTTATGTCTTGCGCAGTCGAGCACATTCTCTCTTTAGGTTTTTAGCACACAAGCAGCACAATATGACTCCAGATGAATATTCATAAGTGAACTTGTTGGTTAGTGATGATCCACAGGTTAATAAGGGATGGGAAATCACTCATTACATGCTGTGAAGTTGGATAATGCCTGAAGCAGATGCTGAGATCAAAATACATGAACATGTATGCACGCGCCTCCAGACGCTAGGCCCCATTCCACATTAGGAAGGAGTTCAAAGCTATGTGGGGTGTTATGTCATTATCAACCCTTTCATACTGCATTTCTTCAGAACATCAAAGCAAACACAGTTCACTATCTGCACTCTACAATATGATCAGAACTTAATGCTCAAGAGGGAATATTAGAACAGATTTAACCATGGTAGCATCAGGCTGGTGACAGTGTTGCCAACATGTCCTTCAATATTTTTATGTGCAGACTATCTGCTCATAATGCTACTGTGTTGCATGGCACTGTATGAAATCAGATTACTGCAGGCAATGTAGAATTGTCTTCTTTCAGAATATATATTAAAGGATCAAATGTTTAAATCCAATCTCAGATGGCCTCTTCTGTGAGTAAACAGACAATAATCTCTGATGCACTGTGCAGAGATCCAAGTTCACCACACACATTCCACCCTGTGTCTATTTATAGTTTCAAATCTACTGAAGAGTTGCTGTCTGGACTGAAAAGCAATGGGATCACATTTTCCCTCAAAAGCAAATTATAACATGGGCCATAAATGCTGACAATATTGACCAAAGGAAGAGCCTGTTTTTCAAAGACTCTATGAGAGTGGCCATTTTTATGACTTTGGCCTTATCCCTTTTTTATTATGCTGTACCTTAAATTTACTACATAGCTACTCTCTATTTCCCAATCACTATTTATTAATATCAGAGTCTGTCTGGCGCCTTGTTTTATTTGAGTGCACAGCAACCATCTGACACAAGACTTTAAAACAATATACAAGGCATGCCAATAAAGCAGGCTGAAAATACACTGACAGGTTTTGCTGCAAACACATGGATTTTCTCTGGTTAAACACACACTAGGGAAATTGTCAGCTTATGGTAAAATACGTAAGCCAAACAAGGATATCAAACAAGCAGACGGTTGCTTAAATTGTACTGGGATTTATGTGAGTCCAGTCCACACTTCCTGCTGTTTTTGTGTTCTGCTAAAGCTGAAAGAGGAGGTATTTGTGTTCTAATGAATCCATAATATTGGCTGGAATGATTTTCATATGCTTAAGACATTTGACCATGAATAACAGACAAAATCAGTCTCCCCTATAAGGCCCTGTGCAAAACTAGCTCCAATATAAGATATTACAAATAGAGCCTTACTGATATATTGCCAGGGCTGATATATCAGCCGATATACACTATATTGCCAAACGTTTTTGGTCGTCTGCCTTCACACGCATATGAACTTGAGTGACATCCCATTTTTAATCCATAGAGTTTAATATGATGTCGGCCCACCCTTTGTGGCTATAACAGCTTCAACTCTTCTGGGAAGGCTTTCCACAAGGTTTAGGGGTGTTTATAGGAATTTTTGACCATTCTTCCAGAAGCACATTTGTGAGGTCAGACACTGATGTTGGACGAGAAGGCCTGGCTTGCAGTCTCCTCTCTAATTCATCCCAAAGGTGTTCTATTGGGTTGAGGTCAGGACTCTGTGCAGGCCAGACAACGTTCTTCACACCAAAGGCCATGGAAATGATTGGAATACCTGAATTCAATGTTTTCGTGGGGTGAGCGAATACTTTTGGGAACATAGTGTATCAACCGATATATCAGCCAATGTATGGCCAATCGGGCAGAGAGTAAACAAATAATCCATGACTTGTGACAATAAAAGATTTTTTCAACTGCATTGTCATATTATCTTAGTAAGGACTCATAAATAAGTACACATAACAAATGTTAGGGAAATCTGTTTGTATCATGTGTGAGAAAGAAAAAAAATACTGACCGATATATCGGATTTTTAAATCACCAAATATCGGTATAGGTGTTAAAAATCCTATATCAGCTGGGCTGTAGTCACAAATCAAAGGATTTCTTGATCCAGTTTCAGGGATTTATCTTGTACCTTACTGCCTCCCTTGGTGATCTGTAGCTGCTTGTGTTCCTTCCTGCCTTTGCGGGACCAAGGTATGGGTGGAGCTGTTGTAATGGTGGTGGTGGTGGTGGTGGTGTTGGTAGCTGGATTTTGGCTGTCTGTCAAGGGGTCATCAATGCTCTCCATAGTGCAAGAGTGTCGAGGGGGACTCTTGTCACGTCATAGAGCCTGAGGGGAGAGAGGCACAGGGGAAGGCGGAATAGTTATAAAGCTCAGTGATGCAGAGTTTCATTTCCATTTTTTGTTTTTCCAGATTTAGACACAATCACAGCACCATCACTGCCACCACCACTATTACCAAATTTATCTTATTAAGGTGTAGTGGAAGTGTGCCTGTTTGGATTTGTCTGAACATGGAGAGCTATTCTATTTATGTGTTGGGAACTGTTTTGTATTACTTGTGTTTCAGTTAAATATAGAAGTGTGGGAGTTAAATAGGGTCTGAGACTGCGTAATGGTAGCCCACATAGAAGCAAAATAGAATGAGGCCTTCTGTTTCTCCAATGTTTTTTTTAATAAGCTATAAATGTAAATTACTGATTCATTATATTGAAATCATGTATAATTTTATGTTCTTTATATAACATAATAAGCTTTAATAAGTGTCATGTCATACTGTCCTTTAAGGCCCACTACAGCATGGCTGTAGTTATAATACTGGTAAGTCTTTCCACCACTTTGGTCGAGATTAAAGTATCTCAGCAACTTAATTAACAATTGCTGTTAATTCTGGTGCAGATTTTTATGGCTCCAGAGTTTGGGGTCTGCTGATTTCAGTGAACAACTGCTGTTTTCCTGCAGCACCAGCTCATTCTTATTCCCAGGGCATTAAATATTGTTTTTAAAAACCTGTGTAATCTCATAGATACTCATGAAGCATCCTGTGGCAATAGTAAGACCAGTCTCACTCCTAACTCATCAAATAAAGATGCTAACAGAAGGAATGAAATTGAAAATGAAATTTAAATGCAACCTAAACAAGTAGATTTTGGAGGTAAAATTTAATTAAGTAGTTTTGATGTCTAAACCTTACCAGTGACGCTACAGTCACACTGGGGTCAACAATGGTTGGAGACCATGGCATGACCAAAATTACTGCAACCGTGTGCAATGAACTTGCATCTTGTTGCCTTTGAAATAGTGGCTTCAAAGATGGGGACCAGGTCTGCCACCACTCGCAGGAAGCTGCCGTCTTCAAAGCGACTTTGGTGAGTCAAGACAGCAATAAAACGGCAATAAGTCAAAGTCAGTCTGCTATTGAAGATTCAAGATGTTCACTGTCACTCCAATTATGCAGATACAATCGTGTGAAATACTTAAACTGGAAAGGTCCAGTGCTATCAGTCTGCTATGAGTTTGCGACTGAATGGGGTCAAGCTGACAATTACATGCAATCCGTTTGTGATAATACAGTAGTTAACTGTGATAAACTGGCGAAAATCTCAAATCTGTTGCCATCTACATACAAAGAAATTCACATTAAACAGAAATTCACATTAACTACTTACATTTAGAGTCCAGCCAGAACCTCATAGATTTGAAACAGAAATTCAGAAATTCCTCCACAAATAGTGATGTAGTTGCTGCAGGACGGCGATTTAACTGCAAAACGACAAAGGCACTCAGCAACTTCACTTTCATATAAGAATATAACCAGAATAAAACCAGTTAACAACCAGTTGAGTCGTGTCCCCTATTGCAAAAAGACACGTCGCAGACAAGTTGTGCTCATTGGCACAGACTGACTTAGACTGATTGCAGTGTGTTTGCAATCTGTCTGCATTTATGAATTAGACAACAAATTATTTGCAAACCTTTGCCGATCTGTCTGAAAGTGACTGCAGTTAGTCCGAATCGGACCATGATTATTTGGAGACAGGTTGCCTCCCACCAGGCATTCTGTGCAATTGCCTTACAATTGAAAGTAGTCACCCAGACATTGGGGGCGTTGCACGCTCACCTTCTGGGTGACCATTTGGTGCCGCAACTACTTGCAATTGCTCACCGAAAGGTAAAAATGAAAGAAAATGAAACTAATCAGGAAGTGAATACAAAGCGAAACAAACTGCAAAACATAAAGGTCCGAATGGGACATGAACTTCCGTCTTCTGCCTGATGAACTGGAGACTTACTAGACTGCTACCCCTACAACCTCCAAATGCTCTTTAAAAGAGCACCCTTACCTTTTGTTGTCCAATATTACCACAGCCAGTGGGTCAAGGCACCAACAACAAAGGACACCTTTTGCATTTCTTTTAGACAACAGGGCCTCTGACAGAATGTACATAAGTAATGCCCCAACCGGTCACGGCAGATGGCTGCCCCTCCCTGATTCTGGTTCTGCCGGAGGTTTCTTCCTGTTAAAAGAGAGTTTTTCCTTCCCACCGTCGTCAAGTGCTTGCTCATAGGGGGCTGTCTGATTGTTGGGGTTTTCTGTCTAATATTTTAGGGTCTTTACCCTAACATATAAAGCACCTTGAGGCGATTGATGTTGTGATGTGGTGCTATATAAATAAAATTGAATTGAATTAATGGACATAGCTCCTGGATTTGAAAAGTGAGGCCAATGTAGAAGTCCCTTAAATCTGCACCATTTCTAATGGCCAGGGGTGACTTTCAAAACACCAAGACCTCAACAAGTCAGCTTGAGGCTCCAAAATTAACAGGATTTCATCAACCAGTGGGTATATCACAGCAGTTTTTGACACCCTGGGATGAGAATGTGTTGGAAGCATCAGCAGCAGGTTAAAGCACTCACTTTCCCAAGTTAATATCTCACTAGGATGATTGGCACCAAATTTTGTATAGGTATTGTGGTTGGAATGTGAATCATCTGTTACAGTTTTTTTCAGTAACTGTTGTACAGTCCAGTAAACATTACTAATCTCCATAATCAGAACAATTATCAGAAAAGATTGTTTTTTATTAACTGAGAAAATTATCCTCTTCTACTACTTATTGAAAACCCACAGGCTTATTTGGTAAATGCCTTGCCTCAAAACTGAAAACACAATTGCTTTTCTCTTTCACTGCTTGAACAGGAGACATTTTAGAGAAACATGCTTTTCTGAAAACAGAGGTAATACAGTATACTTCACTTGGTTGTGAGTGTGCCCATGTTTTGTCCTTGCATGAGTGCATTTGTTGTTTCCTTCATGTTGGAATACACCTGCATCTCTTGGGACTTGAAGCTGCTCGGAGTGCAAACACAAGCCAACAATCCCTGCTTTATGAAATCAGTTCCCACTTTTGGCCACCTGGAAATGGATGCAGCTCTGGAACTGAGCAGAGTTGAAATTCAAGATGAAATACAGGCAGGTATTCTTTCACTGACCAGCACAGGCTTTGGGCTCAAGCGACACTGGCCAGATCAATCCCCAAAGCTCTTAGGATGTTGATAAGAACCTAGAAAGAGAGACTTTCATGTTCTAAAAGTCAGTTCCTCTTCCCTCTCACTGTTTATAGTTCTAACATTATTCCCAGCTTCCCAAAATGGAGGATTTAATATTCTCCAAACCAATGCAATGTGCTGACTTGGCTCCCTCTAGGAGGAAGCTGGCAGACAGAGCTAATGGTTAGCAGCAACAGGGTTTCTTTCTCTTTCTCTCTTTCTTTCGGCCTGTCTGGGGTGGCCAAGCAGCTGTCCTCTTAGCGGTGATTCTGTTCAACCCACTGTTGGATGTGGCTGGAGGGCCCAGAGGGATCAATTACCAAGGCCGATACCGACCCAGAACCACAGGGGGTGGGGTGAGGGGGACATGGTGATGGAGGGGGCAATGGTGGGGGAGGCTATCGGCACTCGCAAACAAACCCCCGTCAAAAAAGCTTTTTCATACTTGGCTGAATACTTGTTGTCACTGGCAGAAATACAAATGCATAAATACTATGCGAGCTTACAGGGAGACACAGACTGGGAGATCATCTAGTGCAAACTGGCCCATTTGTAGTAGATGTTTATGGTAGGATGTCGACAACCATGTATGCATATGAATTCACACACAGAGTCCTGACGAAGTTTATAAAATGTGCATACATATGGGCTCATATTATCAAATATTGTGATCTTTCTTCACTTGAGAGGCTGCGGTGTCTGCTCTGCCCAACTCTGCATCTCTGTGTTTTCTCTTCTCCTCTCTCCAGTGAAAAAGTCTTGATTACAGTAATCACAGTCTTTCTCTCAGTAGGTGCCACTTCTGCTCATAGCACTCTGCTCAAAGCCTAAATACCCCAATCAGGATCGTCCTAATGGAACATATGATTAAGACTTACTTAGACATCTGAGGATTTTTAGCCATTTCAGTTGTTTTGGAACTGTCTTCCTTTCACTGTTTCCTGTAATGTCTGAAATTATGGTGCGTTTTGTTGTTTTTCATGATAACAACAGCACTTTTTAGTCACTTGCTGTGTAATATTCACTTCAAAATATTGGCTAAGCAGCATGGCTGTTGGACTGTGCAATTATAACTTGGTGAAAAGAAGCTACTTTGGAAGGAATGTCCTTGCCTATGAACTTAATGGGCACTGAAGAGTTTAACAAGAGCCACTGCCTGACATGAACCAACTGAAAATGACTTAATGTTTTACAATGCTTTAGTTCTGACTGGCTCAAATCTCTCTCTCTGTCTTTCAGTCACACTGCTCTTTTCTTCTCTTGCGCTGCTTTTCTGCCTCTGTTTTGAATTGTTCCTCTTATCAGGCTGTCACAAAAGCCACCAGATAACCTGAGGTGATTTTGCTTTTCTCCTCTAACAGCGCACTCGCTCTGTCTCTTTCTCACCAAGCTCCCCGCATCGGCACATGCAGAGAGAGGTAGCTCTTTGCGCTGATTCATCTGCCAGTCTAAAATGGTGGAGGGCATGATGCAGAGCATCCTCCTCTCTGGAGAGAGACAGCAGTAAGCCTTTTATTGAGCGAAGGAGGTATGGAAGATGACTGCTGAGACTACATATCGTTTTGCTAAAAGAGAGTGCCTTGCAAAGGCAGCATTTGGCTTTGGTAACTGTGATAAAATGTACGTTCAAACGTTTTAGCATCATAGAGGGCGAAAAGTACTGCGGTAGAGTGAAATTAACCCCTCACTGTTGCATAAAAGTGTTTCTTTTGCTGGCAATTTATTGTTCTTTTTCAGATGATCTATCCAGGTACCAAGGAAAAGATATATCCAGAATACTGGATACTGGATAAGATCCTTACTGCACACTAAAGCTAAAACTGAATTTATTGGTTAGTAACTTCTCTGTTTGGCAGACCTTATCTTTAGACCTAGTTTGAACATATCTGGTTCAAATTAGAAGACTGTAAGGGCTAGGTAGATATTAATAGGATGGCTACATACATGACTGACACATGCTGCACATTCCTACGTGAAAGTCTTGCGCCACACCTGATTTCTTTATATTTTGCTTCCAAACTGAATTGTAATTTTTTGAAGAGGTCTTGAGCAATAGTTCTGTAGGCTTTCTGAAAGTTGTTAAAGGTTTTCTTTGGACACTGTGGCTCAGGTGGGAGAGTGGGTTGTCTACCAATTGGAAGGTCGGTGGATCAATCCCTGGCTCCTCCAATCCATGTGTCAAAGTATCCTTCGGCAAGATACTGAACCGCAAGTTGCCCATGATGCATCCATCGGAGTGTGAGTGTGTGTGTGAATGTTAGCTAAAAAGCACTTAGGTATAGGTAATAATGCTTTACGAATGTGTGTGTGATCGGGTGAATGAGACTTGTAGTAAAAAGTGCTTTGAGTGCTCAAACTGAGTAGAAAGGCACTATGTGAGTACCAGTCCATTTACCATTTACACTGACTGCTTTTTCACTCATTTTCAGTCCAGTCCTTGTACCTGACCATTTTCAGAAGGAATATTTTTTTTTTGTTTAAGTCACTTAACACTGACCTATGAATAATTCAAGCATAAAAAAGGATGAACCAGTGTTGTGTCTCAAGTCTCGAGTCACCCCTCATTTCTTTCTATTTTGCTTCCAAGGAGCCAGACTTTCTTGTACTTTAAAAAAAAAAAAAAAAAAAAAAAAAAAAAAAAAAAAAATTTTTTTTAGAAATTTATTTATAAAATTTTTTTTTTTGAAAATTTTTATTTTTTTAAATCATTTTATGTTATTTTGTTTTTTAATCCTCCT
>VVAS01115418.1:0-11213 GCA_015103295.1 Ptychochromis oligacanthus
AGCGTCATCAATTAGACTAAGAATTCACATAAAGGTACTTGTGAGCCTGGTTTCTTCTTCATTCACCTCCTTTCACTCTCCATGTGTTTATACACCACTTTGCATTTAATCATCAGTTATTATTAATCTCTGGCTCTCTTCCATATTGTCTCTTTTGTCCTATCTCCCTCTCCTCTCTTCTGTTTCTCCTCAGCCCCAACCGGCCGCAGCAGATGGCTGCCCCTCCCTGAGCCTGGTTCTGCCGGAGGTTTCTTCCTGTTAAAAGGGAGTTTTTCCTTCCCACTGTCGCCAAGTGCTTGCTCATAGGGGGTCGTCTGATTGTTGGGGTTCTCTGTCCAATATTTTAGGGTCTTTACCTTAAAATATAAAGCGCTATGAGGCGACTGTTGTGATTTGTCGCTATATAAATAAATTTAATTGAACTGAGCTGGATGTCATGTGTTATAAGGTTTTGTGTTTGCATTCTGTTACCTGACTATGGACTCTCTCAATGAAATAAACCAAAACACAACCAGAGCCCAAAAAACTAAATGTGTGAAAATGTTTTCCTAAAGCTCCGAGGGATTCAGCCGAGGAAGGTCAAATTTTATCCCGAACCCTCACTAAATAAATCCACTGATGCATGAAATGAGGGTAAAGTTTACTTTTATGTGACAGCCTTTTTACTCATCTGTTAAACTCTTTCAGTGGGAGTGCATCAGTCAGTAGGAGTTTTTTCTTTAATGAGAATCAAATAACTCTCCATAAAAACACCTTTCACCTGTTTCCTGGAGTTCTCAAAGGTTTCACAGCTTTCTGTAGCTGGACTTTATTTATTTGTGGTATTTTTCATCATATTCCACAAAAACCTGCCCAGCTCGTGACTCTGTGGTGACCTGCAGTGATTCAGTTTGTAGCACGGACGGCGACACGTTGCCCTGCAGGAGGCTTTACTGCTTTCACCACACTCAGTAAAACACAGACTTTAGAAAAGTGCCCGTCTCAGTGCTGGCTTTTCTAAAACTGGGTTTTACTGAATCAAATGTGCGCCCATCCAGTCATTTAGCGTCTTATGTTCCGGTTTCTGTCTCGAAGCCGCGCTCAGCTGCTGCTGGGGGGCTCTCCGGACACCGGAGGCGGATTATTTTCTCCCACTGACCGTGAGGAAGAGCACCATCCGGGCCGCCTCGTCGCAGTCCGGCTCCGGGTCTCCGCAGGGGTCCAGCAGGGCCGGATCACAGCGCTGCAGCACGCTGAGGCACCAGCAAACAAACAAACAAACAAACAAACAAACAAAGTTCAGTTAGAGGAGCTTCACTCACGCTGACCGTTAGCTGCAGCCGCTAACAGCGTTTTAAACGTCGTGTTTAATCACGGACAGCGTGGGAAACGTTTCCCGGGGTCGGATCGCGTGTTTGTTCTTCAGCAAAACGCAAAATGTTTTCACACTTACGCTCGAACATCCGCCATCTCTGTTTTCAAAATCCGCGCCACCAGCCGGGAGCTGATTGGCTCTCCGACGGTGACGCTGTAGTACTTTGAGCCAATCATTAGCAAGACAAAAAAGTGAACTTTATTGTAAAACACTCAGCGCTACAAACAGAAACAAACACCGAGGAAACAAAAACATTTCAATGTTTATTTATTCATTTTGTTACATTTCTGTAAACAAAACATGAAAATAAAATAACCGCGGTCTCTGAGCCACTTCATGACGTCTCAGGTCAAATGATGACGTCTGCACAGAATAAAAATGATGGAATATAAAATTTAAAAGATGGAAAATAAAACACGTGTCCAAACACTTCCGGATAAAAACATTTTACATTAACGGCAAGAAAAAATAATCTGAAAATAATGAACTTCGTTACTGAGAAAGTGCTGAAATAAAACGAATCTTACAGGAAACATTTGAATTATTATGGTGAAGTTTAAAAGAAGGAGAAGTTTTTCTGGTCTTTAACACCATCAGGCCGGCCGTCCTGGGAGGTCAGCTGACAGAGGGCCAGGTGGAGGCCTCACCTGGATGCCTCACACCTGACTGGTGTGGTCAGAAACACCCGAGACCTGCAGGGGACGTCCTGTCTCCACACCACGCGCCTCCACCTTCAGAAGGTTTCTGATGCCTCTGCAGCAGTGGGACGTATCAGGGAGGAGGAGGAGGAGGAGGAGGAGGAGGAGCACGGGGCTGCTGTGGACAGCTTTGTTACGCAGTGTGAGCAGGACCATCGGCAGCTTCACGTGGCAAAGACTAAGGAGCTGGTTTTGGACACGAGGAGGACAAGAACCGGTGACCCCTGTTTCCACCCGTGGGGTCCGTGTGGAGACGGTGGAGGACTACAGATACCTCAGGGTTCACACTCACAGTAAACTGGACTTCGTTAAAAACACAGAAGGGCCAGCACGTCTTTACTTCCTGTAACATCTGCCGGACGATGCTCAGGATGCTCTGAGTCTGTGGTGTGCTGGGGCAGCAGACACCACAGACTCAACCAACTGATCCACAGCTCCAGAAGGCCGTGGGAGCTGGACTCTCTGACGGAGCTTCCAGATCGGAGGATGCTGTCCAAGTTACGTCAGTATCGGACGATCCTTCACGCCCTCCCCATCATTCCCCCACGATGCACCACAGGACAGGAAGTCACTCCCACCTGTGGCCATCAGACCTTTAACTTTGGAATATTTAAATGTCATTTAATTTGCACTTTGAGTGCTTTAGTTTGACTTGTCTTTACTTATTCTTACATTTTCTGTCTTTCATATTTATATTTCAGGTGAGCGTCTGTAACAAACCCAAATAAAATATTCTGAATATTCTGAGTCTGAAAGAATAATAAATAAAACAGATTGAAAGGTTTTAGTTCACAGAGAAATAAAATTATTTATTAAGTTCCTTTAAGAAACAACTTGACGCTAATTTATTATTTATTATATAATAATAATAAATAAATACTAAATGTATTATGTTATTATTGTATTATTTTATTAAGCTCCGGCTTTGTTAGTGCACTGAGCATGCGCAGATTGCTGCAGCAGCGTCGCCTCCGCGCAGGTCACGTGCTCCTGTGTTGACCGGAGAGAAGTAAAGAAATCTCTGCAGCGCGGAGGCTAACGGCTAACAGCGCAGCTAACGGCCCTCACGGAGAGCCTCGCGGAGCCAGAAAGCAGCCAGCAGACGGAGGGAAGCATGAGCTGGACCACCGAGCGGCGGTGACGCTCACAGGTACGATTTATTGGTGTCACCTGTCCGGATGTGTCGGAGACTCTGCACAGAGCTAACGCTAACGCTCAGCCTGCGGGCTGGGCTAGCGGCGGAGCTAACTCCGCATATTAACGAGCAGCAGCTGAGGGGACGGTTAGTGTTTGAGGTCCGCACGGACAGATGTTCGTTATTACTGCAAACAGCTGGAAATGCAGGGCGGGAAGAGGCCACAGTGTTAGCTTAGCCGCCTGCAGAGGCGGGCCGGTGTTAGCTCGGAGCTAACGGAGCTAACGGAGCCAGCCTGGGGAGTAACGGCCCTAACCCCCCCCTCAGGTCACGGGTCAGATCTGAGGCTGAGCCGGACCGACTACAGAAACAAAATACTCATCTAACCGGCTCCGAGGGGTCGAAAGGACCGAGGGGTCAGGGTGAGACCCGGTCTGAGGGGTCCAGACCTCAGGGTCACTCTGCGGGTCTCCGGGCCGGGCCGGGCCGGGCCGGGCCGGCTGAATGCAGCAGGGTTTATGTGGACTGCGTCTGATGTGGTCCAGATCAGGACCGCGCGATTATTATCATCAATATTATTTATTTATCAGGATCATTCTCTGATTCGAAGAAACGGGCTCTTCACGTGACTTCAGTATCAGCCAATCAGGTTCACCTACCTGAGGGCAGCCAGAGGTGGATTACCTGTGCGGCAGTGGAGCTGCTCGGTTTAAACACACGATCTCCTCCTGAGTCCACAAACACAGATCAGGTGTGAATCTGGTCCAGAACTGGACCAAAAACCCAGGTCCAGATCTGTGATGTAATGTGTTTGTTTGACAGACCAAATCAATCGATCAGGGCGATGATGAGCAGATTCATCAGTAATAAAAATAATGATTGGTTTGTGTGTGTGTGTGTGTGTGTGTTTCAGGGTGATCAGGTGTGTGTTGTATCAGCTGCAGGATGCCCATCCCGCCCCCACCTCCTCCTCCGCCAGGGGGACCCCCGCCTCCCCCCACCTTCAGCCAGGTGAGGAGCCGCACTCATCCTCCTCCTCCTCCTCCTCCCGGTCTGATTATTCTTTGTGTTTCTGTTGTTAAACGATTTTTAAAACTCAGCACGTCACGTTTCAGTTTCACAAAAAGACACAAAACAGGTTTAGTCTTTCTAGAAGGCAAACTTTCCTTAAAAACTGACCTTATACGTTATTTAATTATTTTAATAAGTAAAATTAAAGCTCTGTGTTGATTATTGGATTCATTAAAAAGTCTAAAATCAAAACCAAGAAAAATACTACAGTCTTAAAATGTCGTATACATCCTGTAAATGTTATTAAATTTGCATCTTATGTGTTGAAAAAGAATCACAGCCTGAGCTCAGTGTCCTCTCTAATCATTTATTTATGTCAGGATGTAGTTACATGGGTGCCATGCCGGGGGGCGCTAACCTTATCAAACAGGGCCGACACTAGGCAGCAGTGTGATGAGATGTTTCCTGTTTGGCTCAAAAATCAGTCACATTTTTCTGGAAGAAGGGCTGGTGACAGCAGGTAAGAAAAGCAGGAAGGACGGGGCTGTGAAGGTGCTCCACACCCTGCAGAAGACTCCCGGTTACAGACAGCAGCAAACGAGCCAGATGTGAGTGATGGAGCAGGACTGAAGTCACTCAGCAGCTGGTACTTATGACACTCAGGGTACGATTCATCATTTAAACAGTGCTGGGGTAGAGGAGGAACCCTGACCCGTTCAGCACGCTCCACCTATCTGCCTCCATGACAGGTTGTTTCAAGTCACAGGTCGGCGTGCAGCCGCTCTGATGTAATCTCATTATTTAACTCCCCCTCTATCCTCCCCTCCTCCAGGCCAACACCAGCCCCCCGAAGCTGAGCAGGGAGGAGGCCAAAGGTCGCGGCGCTCTGCTGTCAGACATCTGTAAAGGCACCGAGCTGAGAAAGGTGGCGGTGGTAAACGACCGCAGCGCCCCGCTGCTCGACAGTAAGACTCAAACACCAAAGAGCCAAACACCCCCCACAGAGCACCCATACATTCGCTTATACCAATACCTACACCAGCAGCAGGGCCCTAAACAGCTGGCGGCGCCGTCTGAGGAGCAGAAGAAGACGGTCGGAGATAAGAGCCCCACTCTGTCGCTGGAGAGTAAGAACACCATCTTCTCTAGTACTAGAGTCTGTGTGCAGGAGGCTGAGCTCAGCCTTAAACAGCCGCCATGTTTCCTGTCCACAGAGGGGGGGTTAAACGGGGTCAGACCTGCTGAGGTCAGCTGACCTGACAGTCGCAGGGCGGCGGGACTGAAACAGCTGATGGTTTCGCCTCATGACGGGGTGCTGTCGGTGTGAACCTCAGAGACGCAGCGCTTCGTTTAGATTCCTGCGTCTGAAACCGGCTGATCTCTCGTTCACACGCCATGTGACCAGAGCCAATCAGCAGCAGTCTGAACCGGCGTGAGAGGAGCACACACTCAGACCTGCACGCCGACTCTGACACTGAACTCACCTGCACAGGCATCTGAACCGAATCAGAGAAATCACACCTGAAACTTAGTCTGATGCTTCGGTGAATATCTACACCTGTGGGGGGCAAATGGTGGCTCGTGGTCCAAATGCGGCCCTCCAGCAGGAAAATGTGGTCTCTGTCATGAGCTCAGGTTTCACCTCGTCTTTAACAGCTGACATAAGTAACCGTGGCGTGGAACGTGTGATCCTCTTCAGTCAGAAAATGCACAGATACTGCTGTGTGACTTTGAAGTTTTAACACAGTAATTCACTTGAAAACGTGCATGTGAAACCAGAGATTTGTGTTCTGGGGTGTGTTTATCGGTCACATTCACATGCCTTCTTAACTTTTCCAAAGTTGAAATTCAGACCAAATGCAGAGTTTTAGTGTGTATGTACAAAGACTGTGCAAAGATGAAGTAAGTACAGGAAAATAATGTGTAAATAATTTATTTAATCTTTTAATGTTTCTGGTTAAATGAGGTGAAACAGGTTCTTCATCTTAACTACGTGCAGCTCCTGCAGGGTTACAGGCAGTCACCCCTAAAGGTCTGAGCAGGAACACCTGGTTTCTGTTACCTGATTCCACCTGCTGGCTGTTAGAGGGCCGTTAGGTGTGTAACAGGAGGATAAACCAGTC
Organism: Ptychochromis oligacanthus; assembly: GCA_015103295.1. Classification (NCBI taxonomy): domain Eukaryota; kingdom Metazoa; phylum Chordata; class Actinopteri; order Cichliformes; family Cichlidae; genus Ptychochromis; species Ptychochromis oligacanthus. The sequence continues at coordinate 6,322 of VVAS01115418.1, forward strand.
TGAACACACCGTCAGTGGAGCCTGATGTAAAGAGGGACTCCCAGACTCTTCATCACAGCGAGGAGTGCAGATTATTAATCTAACTGAGGTACTGGTCAGTACTCGGTATCAGCAGATATCCAAAGAGACGGTGCTGATTGGAGAAAGCTGGATCAGTGCATCCTGACTTAAAACACCAAAGTCACACAACAAAACAAACGCACTCAAACAGCACTCAGGGTCAGATTTAACCTCCACACACACATTGTGACGTGTTACGTCAGGACGCTGACTTCCTGTTTGTTTCTGTTCCACCTTTTCCTGTTCCTCCTCATCTGATCCGCCCGCTCTGTTTGTGTCGGCTTCACTCTGAACCTCCTTCATGTTTCTGCTTTAACTTCTCTTCCTTTCTCCGCTGAGTTCAGACTAACTTCAGGTTAAAGTCGCTCGGTGGCGGCGGCGGCGGCGTGTGGGCTCGGTGGACAGGTGACGGAGCGGCTGTTCAAACAGAGGCTGCAGCTTCCTGCACAGCTGCTCATGAACTGATGATGCTTTCTGCTTCTGCTGCTGTCTGTGTTCCTGCTGTTTAAATGTCTGCCGTCCACGCTGCTCACAGTTTCATCCCAAACCTGACATCAGTTCCCTCTTTGAAACCACTGTGCATTCATCTGTTAGACGAGGAACCATTTCCTGTGATGGAATTGATCTCAATAATCTGATGTGTTATCAGGTTATTAAAAATGTGACTGACTCACTAGATATTTACAACCAGGTTTCCAAAAACATTTGGACCCTGTAAAATGTAAATTAAAAACTAATTTAAAGCCTCCGTCAGTGTTTCCCACGTGGACTTTACCCGGCGACACCGCCGTGATACATTAACACCCCCCAAGGTATGTTTGGTGTTTCATTTTCTTCTTGTTCATCCAACCCAGAGGGCAGAAGCAGCTTACTCGTGTACAGTCCCTCCGCTCTTATTTTGAAAGCCTGTCTTGTTTCTCTCCAGGTTGACTCACTGGTCAGCTGTTAACGAGGCCTCAGGTACATCTCTGAGACCTTTTGAGACGTCTGCGTAGATTTCTTTGTCTCTTCAGTGTGGCGTCGCCGTTTGAATTTCTTCCTGTGAGCTGATGCGTGCGCATCGCTCTGCTGCCACGAGTCAAACTGAGCCGTTTGTGTTTGCACTGAAGCACAGAAGTCGACGGAACTGAGTCTGTGCGCAGGCTGTCTGAGCAAGCTGGATTCAATTAAAAGCCGTTAAATTTCACTCAGTTAACATCAGCAGATTTAACGCCGTGCTGTAAACTCGGCATTAGTCCACTTTGGCTCAGACTGAACTAAACGGCGAGTTTGAGCTGTTATGGAGGGACGAAAACACCCCGAGGGCAGTGATTTTACACCAACACAGAACGAATACCAAACCTTTTATCTCGGCTGTCTTCAGAGTCGTTGGAAGCTGAAATTGGCTCGGCCCTGCAGGCTCCTCCTCCTCCATGCTGGACTGCAGCTGGTGATGGTAGTCCTGATTCAGTTCTGGAGGGTCCCTCAGACCAGAACCTGCAGCAGGTGGAGAACTGGTTCATGACTACAACTGCAGAGCAGCATGGAGGAGAGGCTGGTTATAATGATCAGCTATACGACATGAGCAGCACCAGAAAACAAGTCGACTCTGGGTTTTTGTTCTGGTCCGTCTCAGAATAAAAGCTGGAAACGAGCAGGATCCTGAAGAGTCCACACTGTGGTTTTTCTGTAAGGGAACACTTCCCCGAGTGCTGGGCCGCGTGAGTCGGATGGAGCACGGTGGTGTTCACAGCAGGTGGAGGTTTCAGGTCGGAGTGAAACCTGCAGCGGGACGAGTGTGACGCCTGAGTGGGCGGCAGACATGTCTGATCGTACCTGCAGTATGAAGCTTCCTGAGGGCTGCACAGCACCAGCAAACCCTGCTGCTTTCACTGCTCAGAGATCATTCTGCTTCCACAGTTTGTGTTCAGACCGGCTGGAGCAGTGAAATGAGTTACCGTCCTCCACTTCCTGTCCCCTCATCCTGACTCAGTGGCTTTTGTTTCTAAAAACAGGCTGTGTGGTTAACACAATTTCACAGTTTCCATATTTGGACGAGAGGTTTATCAGGCTGTACGGGAGCATCACACAGACTCAGATACCTGCTGATCAGCGCTCAGTAACATCCAATCAAATCCTAGAATTTCACTGAGCACCAAAACTGGAGCTCAGCCTTCTTGGACGGTCTGTTAGTCCAATGAACCGCACAGCAGCCATATTATTGGTCAGATCATTGCATTAAAAATGCTCCAAAAGGCTCCAACAGCACAAACACGGTCCAGAGGTCCAGTTCAGGGACTCCAATCAGCTGAGGTGAAGCCTAGCAGACAGCTAGCAGCTACAGCCGCCTGTGGCGCCATCCACCTGTCAGTCAAAGAGGCCACGCCCCTAATAATGCAAACTTTAAGCCTTAATACAATTTAAACAGGTGAGTTATAAAAAAATCAGCTGTAAAGTTGCACATTTTAACATGAGAGTCTATGGGGACTGACTCACTGCTGGAGCCTCTGCTGGACACCAGAGGAACTGCAGCTCTTGGTGCTTCATGAGATTAATTAATAATTACTCAAATATCATTAAAGTCGGTTTATTAACCCACTGACTTTGTGACGAGGGAAATGGGGCGGGGCTAAAGAGTTGTCCTTCAGGTATCAGACGGTCAAACAAACTGACGTTTTATCTCACAGGTGGGTGGGGCCAGACTTCAAACAAAGATGTTTCCCAGCCGCTTCCTGTAGCGGTCATCATGAAGTCACATCCATCGTGGAAACAGAACCCGGCATGACGTCTGGGCTGATGGTGGTCATGTGACCGTTAAATCGGACTCTGGCTCCTCCTCTCTGCCCGACAGTAAAATGTCTCCGGTTTGAGTTCCTGACTGTGCAGCCCTGATGATGTCACCTGTGATGTCATAATGTTATAATGAATGTGTTTTCAACTGTTTATGCTGGCGATGATGTCATCGGAGCTGCGTGGGAGCGTAAACATTTAAACTTCAAGTTTCACTTCATCTCACCTCATCTCACCTGTCGTAGTCACCTGGCCTCACCTGCATCCCACCTCGCGCACTAATTCATCCCGTCACGTCAGTGATGTCATCGTAGTGTCTTAGCTGTGGTGTCGGTGTAGAGCAGTGATGTCACACCCTCGGGAGGCGGAGCCCTCACTCACCTGTCCAATGGTTGTGGTTCTCAGAGCCGAAAGGAGGCGGAGCAGCAACTGCAGGAGCCAACGGAAGCGGAGCAGGAAGTCCGTCTGGCTCTGCTCCACCAATCGGAGGCCTGTTCACGGGCGGAGTTCCCAAGCTGAGGCCAGTCGGTGGTGAGAGGTTATTTACTACCTGCAATGTTTTATTTTTTTAATTTTACAGGTATTTTGTTATAATTTCAAATTGTTTTTATGTTTTATTTCCAGATTTTTTTTTTTGTTTCTGAAATTTTTTTTTTTTTTTGTTCATTTTTTTTTTTTTAGCTCTTCCTTCTTTTTTTTTTTTTTATTTTTTTTTTTTTTTTTTCAATGTAAAAATGTTTCTACATGTTCCTGAGTGTTTACTGTATTTTTATTTATTTTTAAATGGATGTTGTGATGTCATGTTTATCGTAGACGGCGCCGCTGGTCGCTCTCCCTCCGCTCGAGCCATTGCGCCCCGCCCTCCTAGCCATCGCCATGATGACGCAGACAGCCCCTCCCCTCAGGCATCGTCGCCCATGGAGACATCTCGCACGCCACGGCCTTCGCTCCCCAACCTGTCGTCATCTCCCTCCCCCTCCTCCCCCTCCTCTGCAGCCTCATCCCCCTCCACCGGCATGAAGCACTCCTCCTCCGCCCCTCCTCCGCCTCCTCCTCTGTGTCGCCGAGGAAACGCCCCCTCCCCTCCCACCTCCTCTTACAACAGAGAGAAGCCCCTCCCCCCAACCCCCAACAACACCCCGCCACTCCCCTCCAAGCCTCCACCATCTCCTAGCAACAACAGGCGCCCTCCCACCTCAGGAGGAAACCCCGCCTCCTCCTCCTCTCTAGCCCCGCCCCCACCACCATACCGCATAACTAACGGTCCAGCAGGCGGCGGTGGAGAGGCGGCACCCGAGCTTCCGCAGCGCCACAACTCACTCAGCAACAAGAGGACCGCCCCCTCACCCGGAGGCCACACCCCCACCAGAGGCCCTGCCCCTCCACCTCCTCCAGCATCACCTACCCCCTCCCAGCAGGGCGCCAACAGGGCACCGCCCCCTGTTAGAGAGCCGCCAGGTAGAGGAGCAGGTGAGAGTTCAACATGCAGGTGATGTCATCAAGTTCCACAGTAAATAAGGCAGAATGCTCCAGGTGCATTATGGGAAATTTATTTTTTGCTTTTTAATTCATTCAAATATTATTTCCATTTTTAGATTTAGTTTTTATTTTTTAAGTTATTTTAATCTCCGTATTTTCGTTTATAGACTGATTTCATAAATGTATTATTATTATTATTATTTAGTTTAATTAAAATTCCAAAATAAAATCTTTTTTTTGTTACACTCCTACATATTGTTATAGTATATTTTATATACTTTTTATTTTTTAATTTGTTTTTTTTAATAATTGTAATAATTTCACTTTAAATGGTTATAATTTTTATATTATTTATGTTCGATTCATTTATTATTTTAGTGCCTGTTTGTTTAAAAATATTTTTGACTTTTTGGGGATTTTTTTATAAAATATTTTTGTCGTCATTTATATATTTATATCTTTCTCTTTATTTCTGTCTTTTAAAAACAAACTGTTTAAAAGTAAAACAAAATATTCTAAAAAAAAAAATTTTCTGAATATTTTGTTTTACTTTTTAAAATTTTCTCCTTTTTTTTTTAAGTTTT
>VVAS01115422.1:0-10993 GCA_015103295.1 Ptychochromis oligacanthus
ATATATATATATATATATATATTTGGAAAGTAACATCTGGAGAAAACAACATACATTTTGCCCCAAACAGATATATTCCAGTAAAAAAAAATCATCTGTCTAAAAGGACAGATGTTTTCTGTCTAAAAACAAACATTCATCCACAGTTTGTTTTTTGGGTGAACCATTCTTATAAGCCTCTTGTTTACTGTGCTCCTGAGCTTTTGAGCTAAAGCAAGTGTCAATCTCCGTGTAGGTATTTAAAGAAGTCGGCAGCACCAGATGGCTCACCTCATAATGAGTACACAAACACAGAGACAAGTTTGTGGGTTTCATATCTTATTTTCCACCCCCTGGCTTTTCTTTTTTTCACAGTTAACCAAGGTAAACTGGGGAATGATACATATTTATTATCTGGGATTTGGCTCTGCTGGTGTGGAAATGATAGGGTGTTTTGGTTGTTGACTCTGGAAATGCTGTTTCTGCCATTGCAGTGCTTTAGAATAGCCTTATTCCTGTGTTTTAAATCCATGTCTATGTGAAAACACAACAACACTGCATACATTCTTGGTGAAATGTGAAAACAAAGTTCCACTAATGCAGTGTTGTTGACCTTTTGAAGGGTTTATGCACAGGTTGAGGCCATTGTAAAGTGTGTTTGGACATTGTGCAGCTCAGTGGATCTAAATGTCCCTGCTGAGGGCAGGAGAGGAATAGTATGGAGATGCTATTCCAGTACCTTTCCCTTTGGTTCCCTTTGTTATTTTTCTCTTTACAGTTAAAAGGAAGTCACATTCCCCGCTTTTTGTTATCCTCCTCTCACCTCAACATATTTCAGTGCACAGATGCGGGAAAAGAAATAATAAAAAGGAAAAAGAAATGAGATCAGGACAAGCAGGGGTATGTGGAATACGGCTCAGGGACAGATGAAGCTTGAGAAAATGAATACAGGTGAAGAATGGAGAAAGGAGAAAAAAAAAAGGAGGGGGGTAGACCTCTCGGCAGCAGACGGGGACAGCTACTAATCAGGATGAGAGGCAGGGGTGTCACTTTGATGCAGACAGGAGACAAGCACAATGCAAGCTCAATAGAGGAGGAAGATGAGGATGAGAAAAAGGAGGAGAATGGGACTTTGGGGGCTTTTTAATGTGACATCTGTGCAAGCTAATCTCTCTGATGTGTATCCTCTACTTGGATGAGATACAATTTATCCTTCTTTATTTTTTCCCCTCTTTCCTTACGGTTTAAAAACACAGATGGAGCGACTGCCTCAATGCCATCATAACTCTGGAGGGAGTTCAATCTAACTTAGCTCAGTCACAGTTGTGTTATGCGTTCAGCGGATGAACGAGCGTGTTGAAGTAAAACAGACGGAGAGCAGATTCTGTAAAACATGCATATTGTAAAACTTCCTGAGCGGCGATGCTCTACGTGACTAATTAAGGATAAACAGAATGTTTTGTCACTTCAGTTGTAGGGGAAAGTTTTTTGAGATTTTCTATATTTTTGCACAAATATGACCTAAAAAAACCCATCAGATTTTCACAGAAGTCAGTGTTTCCCAGGCATAGACTTTACATGAGTTTACCATCCAGGTATATTAAGGTATATTATTGAAACAGTGGCTAGTCCCAACTCTTCCCAGTTCTTCTTTTCCTGTCAGCTGGCTTGTTGTGCCAATCCTCAATATCTTTCAGCTACTTCTTCAGAGGGTCTGTCATGTAATGGTCATACGGATTCCAGCTCCACCGTCTTGGAGTTGAAAGGTCACTCTAAGTAGAACCTGTGGCAGGTGGAGAACTGCTTCATGTGCCACTGCACTGAAGTCACTGAAGAAGCAGAGCAAAACAAGGATTACCAGCAGCAGCAAAAAAAACCATGTAATTGGAGTCCATTTGAAATTAAAGTCTCACTGGTGAGGCAGCTGATTATATTTATACATAATTTCTTGCAAAGGAAATTTGCAAAGAAAGACCAGTATGTGCATCTGTGTATATGTGCGTATACCACCACAGAGAGAATGTAAACCTGAGGGAAACACTGTAAGGCCTAAAAGTATGAGACAAAAACATTTAACTTGGTCATTTATTTTATTGAGGACGATGATCCAATATTGCATATTTGTGAAAGGGAATGTGAACCTGTAGGATTAGTAATACATATTAAGAGAAAAAAGAAGTGATTCCAGTCATCATGCTGGAAAAGGTTATAGAACCATCTCTAAAGAATGTAGACTCCACCAGTCCACAGTCAGACTGTAGAGAAGTGGAAGAAATTCAAGACCATTATTAACCTCCACGGTGGTTGACCAACAAAGTTCACTCCATGAGTGAGTTGTGTAATAGTTTAGGAGTGGGAACTTATAAGCAACCAAAGGCCTCTCTCACACCGGCTAATGTTCATTTTTATGAGTCCACCATCAGCAGAACACTGAACATAAATGGTGTGCAAGTCAGGGCTGCAAGGACAAAGCAGTGCTCTTTAGAATTCTTTAGCAGATTGCTAAAGATCATCTTGACAAGCCAGAAGATATTTGGAACAATATGTTGTGGCTGGAGAAGATCAAAACTGACATTTTTGTGTAAGAAACATTTTATATGGGAGATCTGATGCAAATCAGATGATGTTTTAGGTCATCTTTAATCAGAAATATGGAAAATCTCAAAGGGTTCACAAACCTTTTCCTGCACCTGTATAATAGTATTAGTTTGACGCCACATCACGCCTTCGGACAACCACGGCGAAATTGAGCTCCATCCATTGTTAGGTATGTAATCCACTAATATAAATTAATGATGACAGCTTCCTCCCCCCAATATTACAACAGAAATATTGGATATTGGATATTGGTGGTGCATGACAAGGGTTATTATAACCACTCATTCTGCACATACATACACTAAGTTTCAAACTGACAGTTATTGTGTAAAGCTTTGTATTTTTTTTTCTTTGTCTAGTTTCATCACCAAGAAGATTTCGTGCCAAAGTCCTGAGCCCCACGAAACTGCTTGTGTCTTGGAAAGAGCCCAAAGGACAGTTTGAAAGCTACAAGGTCATCTACACCACACGACCAGGTAAGATGCAGCAGCTATCGGGAGTAGTGGTCCAGACTGTATTTTAGAAATGTTATTTTACCAGAACTTTTAGCACAGCTCTTTCATTATTAATAACTTCACCTTTAAACAGAGAGGAATTTATTCAGTTCTGACAGTGACAATCTCATTTAGTTACGTTTAGTTTGGTAGTTTGATTAGGTCCATTACAAGGATGACTTGGATACCTGGTTCTTAAGCAGACAGTATTTTGCAGGAGTGTGTGATGTTTGTAATGGAACCTAATATAATGATAGGACTATCCTGAAAGGTGTGTTTTGGGTAGCAATCGAGCAACTGTTTGAAGCTTTGGCCACTGCCAGAGGGTGCTTGTAAAACTGCACCTGATTTATTTTACTCCTGTAATGTCATCTGACAAATTCACCATAAATATTAGTTTAAGATAATGCCTGTGCTGTGATTTTGGTAATATTCACTTGTGAAGCAACAGAGTGTGTCAGCCCCCATCTGTGAGCTGCTTGCTGCTCTCTCTCTGGCTGAACAGCCGGTGGAGAGAGAAAGCTTTCCCTGCGCTGACCTGTGAAGCAGTGCTGTCTATAAACTTTTCACTACACCTTTTGTGACAGAAAAGTTGCTATACCTAGCGACAAATTTGCTAAGTTGGCAGGGATGAAGTGAACTGAAATGTGATGATTACTGCTGTGAGAAAGAGATATCAGACACCCAAACTGAGATAGTAGATTTTTCTATATTTAGATCTACATTTGTGCTTTATCAGTGAGTCATTTGTAATAATAAAACTCCAAATGATTAGAACATGAAAATCCTAAAACCAAGCAACAAACAGAGCCATTTCAGTCTTCACTTTTGTTCTAAGCTGCTGCAGCTTTGCTCTCTGCGGAAACCTTCTAGTTTAGACTTGATTTGTCCAGGAAAATTTGACAAGGAATTCACACTCTACTCCTGTACAGTCCTGCCTGCTGTTCACACAGTTACCCTCATTCACACCTGAAAGCTGAGCAGTACCACCTCTCTGATGGATTGGATGTCTACTGCTTTGCTCAAGGGCTCCTCAGCAGTGATTGCTGCAGGAAGATGTGTCCTTAAAGAACAGTCCCCAACAGTAGAAGTAGCAAAAAGCTGCACCAATTTTCTTATTATTATAACATTTGTTTTAAAGTGAAAAACAGAATACAGATTAATGTGGTTAATGTGTTTTCATAAATCAAGTTTTAACAATGCAGTATTTGTCTTTTGCTTGTGGGGGGGAAAAAAAAAATCTAGTTATGCACAGGGGAGCACAGCAGTTGAACTTCTTTACCTGAGGGAAAACAAATCGACCTTTTATGCGGTTTTCACTTGCAAGCCGGTTCATAATTTACTCTGCAGAAAGAGACACATAACCACACACAGGATCTGATATAACTGCTACTGGATTTGTTCATGTTCCCATTGTGGAAGCCTGTGGTTGATTACAGCAGACATTTTTTTTTTTTTTTGATTTATTGATTAAGACTTTGACAAGTTTGCTTTTAACTGGTCTGTAAAGTAACATCCTGCTGAACACTGGTTTAGCAAGGCTTAGCTTGAATCTGAAGTTATTGTTATTGATGAGCATGGAATTTTTTTTGGATCCAGTCAACCTGACTGAATCCACTTCAGGCGGACTGTGACCAGTTTAAATCAATGAGGCTAGACTAATGCTGTCTCTTAAATTGTGCACTTCCATACTTGCTATTTTAAGTGTGCAGTAATGTACAACTATAGCAAGTGTGGCTACACGCAGTCTGTAACTACCCAGGTGGTGTACTCATAATAGTCAAAAGGTTGAGTGTGGAACACTGTACACTGCTCAACCTCAATAGCCATCTTGGCTGTGTGGAAGAAAAGAGGGATTTTTTGCAGCCAGAAGTGACACTATATAGAGGAGAAAGTGGAGTGTTAGGTTATTAATGCAAACAACTTTGCAAGCTGCATCAATAGACAACGGCACTCATTTACTAACAGTGTGTACACACACATCTGTGTGTAAATGGTGCGTACGAATGTTTCACGCACAAATCAGCGATTTATCAATATTTTCGTGCCTGAATTTGTTCCTGCGAACAAATTTTGAAGTTCCTCTGACCATGCTTACGAACAAATGAAAGCCTGACTGTCTTAGGATATTGAAACACAGGTATTTAAAATTATTATTATTATTATTATTATTATTTCATTTTGGTCATTATTTACAGTTTTCCAAAACATCATAAGTCACAAAATGGTCAGAATTACAATTGAATAAAGTAAATAATTCAGTTCAATTCAATTCAATTTTATTTATATAGCGCCAAATCACAACAACAGTCACCTCAAGGCGCTTTATATTTTAGGGTAAAGACCCTACAATATGAATAAAAAATAAAAACAAAAAACAACCACAAAAAAACTGCATGTAAAGAAAACAAAATATTAAATGGAAAGGTGCAGACTATAAGCTTTTAATTTAAACATTATACCAGGATTATCTCATCTTATCTTAAATTATCTTATCTTTGATTAAAAATTACTTCCATCCTTGCTGGATGTCATCAATTACAATCTAACTTCTTGTACTGTCCAACGGATGCTTGAGAATCTGGATTTCTTCTTTTCTTTTTTTCATTGCAGTAAGTTTCTTATCCACAGCTGACAGATCATATGCTCCTTGTCCTCCACTTGTTTTCTTCTTTTCCTGATAGTCTGTTAGTCTTTTTTTTCATATCAACTTGATGTGCAACTTTATTTTTTTTTTTTTAAGTTGAGCCACAGGGGGTGTGTCTTAAAACAATATTCAGAACCTCCATTGTTTCAGCCAGATCCCTGCCATTTATTTATTTATTTATTTATTTATTTATTTTTAACAAAACCTTCATCTCTCCGGTGTAAACGGTGTGACTGTTAAGGCACTGAGACTGTGCCTTTACTAGCTTCCTCTTTGGACACAATTGTTTCAGTTTCTTTAGTCAGACTTTCTTCTGCTTTCTTTCCTTAGAGGTGCAGGCTTCTCTCTTGCAACATCACCACCACTTTCTCCGATTCACCTGAAGGTAAACATGTTTTCTTATGTAGAGAAATGGGGCGTGGCAGTATGCAGATGCTATACAGATTGCACAAGCAAGCTGGTTCAGAATGATTCTGATTTATACAAATAAAATACTAGAATTTCACTGAACACAGACTTATTGGATCATGTGTTAGTACAATTAACCACATCACAAGCCATAATATTTGTCAGATAATTGCTTTACAATGTTGCAAAAGTTGTCAACAGCTCAAACAGGGTCGAGAGGTAACTTAAATTAGCTGAGGTGAACGCTAGCAAACAGCCATTGGCTATAGCTGCCTGTGTTGGATAATTTATTACAGGGATCCAAAGGTTTATTTTGTACCAGACTATAAACAACTGTCTGTGGGGACTGACTTAGTTTTGGTACCAGTCTCAAGTGGCACTTCCATGTTGATTTCATTTTTTAAAGATATTTTTAGCCCTGGAGGTTGCTCCTTCCGATACTTTTAAGTCACAATGGTCAAACAGTTGAGTTTGGACTACTTGTCACGATAATATAATGCTTGCTAGCTATTTAACAGCAGCTACCTTTTGTCAGGTGATTTCGGCATTGACTTTGCATGTGTTGTGGCATCATGTTTGGGGTTTCTGCTTGTTAAAGACATCTTGTATATAGAAGACAGATGTGTGGCTAGAAGCTCATCAAGTTGTAAATGTTTGCAAAATGCGGCAGTTAGTGTGACAGTGATGGTGAAATACTACATTTGTCTTTCCAAGCGCACAACTTACGATTTTCCATTTGAAACAATACTACCCTGTTGAACTCCATGCATTATGCTGGTGAGTATGTGGTGTATGTCCCGTACTATCTGTATGTCTACTAGGAAGTATCCGAATGGAGACAGAATGAAAATATATACATAAACTAATTATAATCAGTATATGCAAAAGGAATTGACAGAGTACAGTTTCCAAGATGACTGTGAAGTTGAATCAGTGCTTCTTTGAGTTTAAACAAAGTCTGAAGTCAATGAACTAAAGTCAATGAAGTTCATGAAGGTGGGTTTATTTAAAGGCCAAGCCTGTATATGTTTTAGCCAGGTGCACCTAATTAACTGGTAGCTGACTGCAAACTGACACTATACTTACTTAGGCTTGCACAAACACATCTTAATGCAGCAGCTACTGCTTTTAAAATGAATAGCTCTGTAGTTCTTTTTATCTGAATTCCTTACTTGGAATTATGGACAGTATAATGTTTTTGTTGCTTTTACACTTGAAAGAAAGGAAGTTTATGTCATACATTGACTGTAATTATAGTAATAAAGTGATGAGGATATATATGGTTTGTGCATGTAGTTCATAAGCTACTTTGTGATTATACACATAAGGGGCATTACTCAGTTTAAAACTTCTGGCCAAGTGTGAGTAATTTATAAACTGCATAATGTGGCATAAGGAGAGTTTTTATTTGGATGTTATATGGGGCATGTCAGCATCTTGGAAATACATCTTTAAATAAAAATCCAATGCTGGAAATTGTTTGAAAGAAATAAAGGTTTCTAAAGACATATTGGGTTCTCCCAATAGGAGAGAAAATGCCATGAATGCTGGGTTTATTTTTGGAGTTGTTCCAGGTTGTTTTGCCAACAAGTGTTGAGCATAAAACTGCTTGGTGGGCATTCATTTGTCTAAATGAAAATAGTTATTTTTATCAATATAAAAATCACTTTGATTCAAAGCTTGTACAGTCTAATATAACACTGCTCAGCTCACTTCAGAGTGCTGCCAAATAAATGCCAACACTTTCTCTGATTCAGGTTAATTTTAGGTGTGCCTCATTTGGCGAGGGGGGTAAAAATAGATTACGAAATGGAGAACATAAAGCCCTAATTAGAGACACAGTGTGTGTGTTTGTGCATGCTGAACTTGTAGAAAGACGGTGTTGCTTTTATACTCCCAGTATACCCAGGTGAATTGCAGGATTTATGAACTCTTCTATTATTTCATTGTTATGATGAAACTCAGTTGTTGGAATAGCCAGTTTGGAATCAGCTGCTACCAAGTCAGTCAGCTTCAGGAATACAGAGTGGATGTCCAAAGCAAAGAGATGACATTTTTCTTAGAATTTCTTTACTTTCATCATTTCTTATCTGTCCTGAGTTGTTATTTTTTTTCCTCTGAAGGAGACATCAGGGTGAAAAGAGATATTTTATTGCAGTGAGAAAAGGTGTAGCTGCTTTTAAAACTGTCAACCTTTTCCCTAGTCCTTGTACCATTATGATGGAAAGTTTCAAGGATTCGTTCAGTAACAGCACAGTTAAAATGTTCCCAAAGCCAGCTGTGGGAGCCAAAAGGCGCCCTTCGGTGCATTTGTGAAGACATTACTATGCAATGTGAGAAAGGCTTTTTTTTTTTAAAGGGTTATCAACTGAGGGGGAAAAAAATAGGTCCCACTTTAGTTCCCAGTAAGGTAGCACTTATATGTGCTAAATCAGAGAGCATAACTACATATAAATGGCAAACAGTTAGGGGTGGTTAGGGCTATCTGCCAAAAGCTGCAGGAACTTCCTAAAAAAGTAAGTTATTAATTTTTTTCCAAAACAAGAAACTGTCTAATGTATTTTCACTAAGATGCACTGACCATACCCATAAGGCCAAAACATGCTGTTGACTTAGAATATTCAGTTCAAATAGATTAAATTCTTTTCACAACAGTTCAGTTCACCACAACAGTAATCACAAAGTATTTTCTAGTATAAGGTCAGTATAAGAGAACCCCTACCATCAGATGTTCCCCTGTGAACAAGCACTTGGTGACAGTAGGGAGAAAGAACTCCAGTTTAAAAGAAATAGGATTCTGGCAGAACCAATCTCAGGGCAGCCATCTGCCATGACCAGGTGGGGGGTGAGGGGAAAAAAAAGAAGACAGAAAAGAGGAACATGGAGAGACCATTATTAACAAACAGGATAAAGCAGAAACTACAGGAGACAGGAGACAACAGTAGTGGTATTTAAAATGCATGTAAAGTGAAACGAAACCAACACTGTTCTTTTGTACCAGGCTAAAGTTTATTTATGGGTCTCCTTAATCATTAATGTAAAAAAAATGTACTTAACATGTCACATCTATGAATGTGTTGGCCCTTTTTTCCCCTTGAGAATTTTTCAATTAGTGTCTCAACATTTTACCAGCGATAAAGGCTCCCCAGTGTTTTACCCTATTTTTTCCATTTACCTCATGGCCAGATTCATGAGTCCACTGTAGCCTGGATTTTGAAGGTTAAGTCAACATCCTCTACTAGTGTTGCTGTCAGCCAGTGGCAGAGTAAACCTGTAGCTTCTGGTGTGGCTTGACTATCTATTTGATCATAGTAATAGAGAAAAAAAGTCAGATAAGGTGCAGTAAGCACAGGCAACTATCCCCTGACACTGCAAGGTAGAATCGGATGGATGGAGGGAATGACACAGGAATACAAATGGAGGTAGATACTAGAAGACAGGATGGAGGGTAGAGCTGGAGAGTCATGAAGAGAGAGCAAAGGGAAAGAGAGATGTTGGATATAAAACTGAAAAGAAGAATCTGATCCAGAAAAAATCTCTTTATCTGTAGCTCCTGTTAAAGAAGAAGACAAAAAAATATATGTTAACACTGTGTTTCTCCTTTTTGTTCTTTTTATTTTTTCTTTAGAGAACAGCTCTGTTTTCATTTGGTGACTAAACTGAAGGTGTGCTTCATTGTTGGACATAATTTTTGTGAAACTGTGTAAAGGGTTTTGCGATATACACTCAGTTTTATTCTGAAAAACGATAGGAAATCACCTAATTGGAATTTGTTTTAAACTGAGAAAAATGGCAGTCCCAAGGACCTAAATGAAGAAGTCAAATGAAGGACACATAGAAGCATCTAAATGAACCAAACAGAGATGGGAATGGTGTATGCTGTTACCTGATCAGGCTGCACAACCTGTAATGTGTGGTGGTGTTGACGTAAAAAGGCAACTGGCTGCTAGAGAGCTAGCAGTCTCAGAGCAGGAGCTCCGGGATTGCTTGGTAACTCAGAAATTTATCATACACAGGAATGGAGACTTGGCCATGCTTTCTTAAATTAATAATAAATAATACCATATAAGCCCTGTCATAAGCCCTGTGATTGGCAGAAAAGAAAAATAGTAAGGGGGATAGTCAGGGACATGAAGAAAGTAGACAGTAGTACTGGGAGGCTAGGTGTACAGCAAAGAGAGAGGTGGCAAAGTCAAAGGAGAAGGCTCATAGTAAGTTATATTTAAGGCTGGACACTAAAGAAAGGGAGAATGACTTGTATTAATCGGCTAGACAGAGAGATTGAGCTAGAAGGATGTGCAGCAGATTAGGGTGATTAAGGATAGAAATTGAAACAAGTGAAGAGAGTGTGTTGATAAGGTGGAAGGAGTACTTTGAGGAGCTGATGAATGAAGAAAATGAGAAGGAGGAGTACAGATGGAGGAAAGTTGGTGAATCAAGAAGTCCAGAAGATCAGTAAAGAGGGTGTGAGGGCAGCTATGAAGAGGATCAAGAGTAGAAAGGCAGTTGGTCCAGATGACACACCTGTAGAGGTATGGAGATGTCTAGGAGAGAGGGCAGTGGATTTTTTAACTAGATTATTTGACATAATCTTGGAGAGTGAGAGGATGCCTGAGGAATGGAGAAGAAGTGTACTGGTACCAATTTTCAAGAACAAGGGTGATGTGCAGAGCTGTAGTAACTACAGAGGGATAAAGTTGATGAGCCATACCATGAAGCTGTGGGAAAGAGTTGTTGAAGCTAGGTTAAGAGGAGAGGTGATGATCAGTGAGCAGCAGTATGCAGTGTGGAAAGAGTACTGCAATGTTTGCTTTGAGAGTGTTGATGGAGAAGTATAGAGAAGGTCAGAAGGAGTTGCACTGTCTTT